>CAUYQG010290041.1:0-12076 GCA_963574415.1 Tarsius wallacei
AAAGAAATACTTGCCGGGCTCGGTGGCTCAGCCTGTAATACTGCGCTTTGGGAGGCTGAGGTGAGTGGATTGCCTGAGCCCGCGGGTTCAAGACCCGCCTGGGCAACTTGGCGAGACCTCATCTCTACAATAAATCAAAAAATCAGCCGGGCATGGTAGCGCACACCTGTAGTTCCAGCTACTTGGAAGGCTGAGGTGGAGGGATCGCTGGAGCCCAGCAGGTCAAGGCTGTGGTGGCCGGGAGCGTGCCACTGCACTCCAGTCTGGGTGACAGAGTGAGACTCCAACTCAAAAAAAAGAAATACTATGCAAGTAGTAATTTTTTCTATTACACATCTGCTTTTAAAATGAATTGGCATTCATACTTAGAGTGAGTGGTTGGAAGTACAGATTCCTTTCTGACTCTGCTTTTGCTTCTGGGTGAGTTATTTAATCTCTCATTTACTTTATTTTTAATCCATAGAATGGGTAAAATAGTTAAGACATTAATTCTATGACAATTTAGCAACTCACAGAATATCTTTAGAAATGTAAACTGGACATGTATCTTTTAGGTAAAGTAGTGACCAAAGAGAAAATCCAGGAAGCCAAAGAGGTCTACAAAGAACATTTCCAAGATGATGTCTTTAATGAAAAGGGATGGAAGTATATTCTTGAGGTAAAAAATGATTTTAAAATGGTTTCATGTTCTGATCTGTTTTGGTTTTGCTTTTGCTTTTTGTTCAAAATTTTTTGCAAAGAAATTTGAATAGAAAATTAGACTCGTTGCAGTTTTTTGTGTTTGACCTGAATTTTAGACATCCTTGTGAAAAGTTAAGGGTAACATTTGATTTCCTGCCTATATATTGGCAAATCATTAGCATGTAGAATCTATAGCAGGTCTAAATAATTAATGTAAGTGAATTATACTTAAATAACTAGCATTTTTCAGAAAGATAATTTAATCTACTCTAATATACATTATAGTTTGGAAAGGGCATGGTTATTTGGCCATTTCAAAATCTAGGTCTATTTCCTTGACTGTGAAAATAGATATTGTGAGTCTATAACTACATAATAATTCAGGGAAATTTCTCTCAGTGAATAGTTAGAGTGATTTGGTACAGATCCATGAAGTTGATTTTTATTCTTTGTATTACAATATTCATGTCTAATATGTTTGAATTTATTGCTTAAACTTCTGGGTACTCAGAGCCATGGTAATTGAATTAGAAGAGTTGAATGTCCTCTGGAGGTTTCCTTTATTACAAAGATTGCTTGGGAATGGACTCCATTGGCAGCTCATGATAAGTATTAATTTAAGTTTCACAAACAAAACAAAAGTCTTCTACATTGTACAGTCTATCAAACACAAAATAATTAGAAGTGCCTTGACTTCCATGCTTATGTTACATGTTGAGTTTTACTCATTACGGGTCTTTTAAAAAGTCAGGTAAGCACTGTGTTGCACTTTCCCCATCTTACATAAGGTTAGTAAAGTCTGTGGGCTAACTCATGTGCTTGCCGTGTTTCTTTTTTGTGTGAGGTTTGTTGTGAGGATAAATACAATAATAAGTTTGGTGCCATGCTTACTATAATTTCCAGTGGCCAGAGTGCTAAGTCATTTGATTATATGTTCAGAAAATCTTAGGGAATTATAGGTTCCATAGAGAAAATCTTGTCTGACTTCATTTTACAAACATAGAATCTAATACCTAGAGATACTGAATGACTTGCCCAAGGTCTTCCGATTGCTTTTGAGTCCAAGCCAGGACTTGTGAGGCAGTGTTCTTTTTACTGTAACTTGATGCCTCCAGGGCTTCTTGTTAAACAGATTTTTCTTTAATTTCCTTTTCCCAAATCGCATAAATATATTTTTGAAACCACTTGCCTTCCTAGTGAAAAGTTAGCCACAGCTTTTAGCTTTAAAAGGGACAGATGGAAGGAGGTACACTTAAATATCTGTTGGCATGCCATGTAGCAAATAACCCACAGCCTAATTTTGAAGGGGATTGTTGCATTAATAAGAAGTCATTTAAGTGAGATTTGGGTGTTGATTGTCAAAGTTCTGTGCTTTGCCTGTCTCGTGGGTCTGTAAAATGTAAAGAACCTTAATAAAACAGGTAATTGAGTATCATCTGTTGAATGAGTAAATTTATTATTTTCTCCTACCAGAAATATGATGGGCATCTTCCAATAGAAGTGAAAGCTGTTCCTGAGGGCTCTGTCATTCCCAGAGGAAATGTTCTCTTCACAGTGGAAAACACAGATCCAGAGTGTTACTGGCTTACAAATTGGATTGAGGTGAATCTTTGTTTTGCTTTGTTTTATTTTTAATTCTTACTGAACATTAATTGACAGTGTAAAGACTATTGAACTGGAATTTTAGTTAAGAATTTGCTACTCGTGAAGCTTACAAAATCTCCTACAATGAACTTTTCCAGGCCTCAGTTTTCTCATCTATAAAATGATAGACTAAATAATCTTTAAGACTTTAAGACTAAATAATCTAGTGAAATCCAATGTTCTGAGATTTTATTCAAATCAAATTATTGAGAATTAGAGAAACAGCAGGAGTACATTTCTAATAACTTAAAGACATTTTATGATACTCTGTATCAGACTAAAAGAACTTTGTTTCAGCTTTTAATAACTACATTCTTTCTTTTTCTCTAATCAGTTTATGTCCTGGGTTCTACCATCTGATATTTTTTCAGCTTTTTATCCAAATACAAACAAGATCTACTATTTATATTATTTAATTTCTAAGCCCAAAAGGAGTGTACATTATGGGCTCTGGGTTTATATTGCAAGTGTTTTTTTTTGTTTTCCCTGCATGTATACCTAAGTAGTCATATGTTTTCACATAGTCACAGTTTTGGTAATAATAATAATCTACTTAACATCTCAACAGTTTAATAAAGATTTTATCTGTAAGAGGAAATACCCTAGAAAGTAACCATTCTAGAAATAACATATTACTCTCTGAGAGGTACTTACTGAGTTCTCAAGTTTACTCTTTAATTAGTTAGTTGGTTAAACTAATTTGCTGTTATGTTATAATATAATACATTTGAAGTTCACTTATAAACACTGAAAAATTTTTTGAAAAACTAAGAGGTTCAAGATTATGTTTGAAATACATTTTGCCAAGCTGACAGGAAATTTGACACATCCCTAGTAGACTCTCGATGGGTTGTTAACTATAGTAGTAGGATAAAAATATATAGTTAATGAAAGTACAGATTTTAAATAGCCTATACCATGTATTAAAATGATCAGTTAATTGTGAACTCATAGTAAAAGAGAATGGATCTTACTATAAATTTTTGTCCAGTTGTAAATAGTATTTGTAGTGGCAAATATTTGGTTTCGTGGGGATGGTATTGTAAAGACCCGAGTAGAAGAGTTCCTTACCACATCATCTAGGCTAGTCTTTTACCTTAAATACCAAAAGATCTCAAACAGATAAATCATATTTAGAAAATCATCATTTATGGATTACATTTTTAAAATATTTTTCTTCTTCGTTTTCTGACTGTGGATTTAGTCAGTAAGTGCTCTTCCTTATGTATAATTGAACTTTCTTAAAGCGGATATGTATGAAAGTAAAGGACTAGTTACCAATATTTCATCTTGCCTCATGTGTAGTTTTCTTTGTCCTCTTCTGAAGTGAAAAAGCATTGGCCTTAAAGAAAACTTTTGTTTTTTAAAGCTGTTACTATTTTTTATGTATTTCACCTAAGAAACCATAAGGTAAATTTTGGCTGAGTATGGTGGCTCATGCCTATAATCCCAACACTTTGGTAGGCCAAGGTGAGAGAATTGCTTATACCCATGAGTTCAAGACCAGCCTAGGCAATGTAGAAAGACCCATGTCTCTACAAAAACATCATGTGGTGGTAGTCCAGTTCAAGGTGGTAGTCCAGTCAGTGAACTGTGATTGTGCCACTGCACTCCAGCCTGGTCAACAGAGTGAGACCATGACTTTTTAAAAAAGAAAATTTGTATCATTCACCTTAAAGTGTTAGTTTGTTAGCAAATATATAAATGTTATCTTTAATGAAAGAAATTATTCAACACACATCAATATAGAACTATTAGATTTGTGTTTTTAAAAGTATATAGAATCTTGTTTTTAGTTGTTTATAACCTGAAACAACCTATATTAAGTTTACCTTCTTCTACTAATATATATTTTAAATTATTTTAGTCCTTGGTAGGTGTTTATATCTAAGGCATAAGAATTTATAGTCTGATACTGTCTGTCCCTTATTGTAGTTTCATAGATCCTATGGTTTTGTTTTGTTGTTGTTTTTTAATTTTTAATTTTGAAGATGTGGGGGTACAATTCAAGTTTAGGTATACAAATGTTCATTATGCAGGTACCCTTGTTGATGAAGTGTGCCCTCCCCCTCCCCTGGCAGTTTCCCACTACTGCAATCCTGCCCTCCCTTCCCCCAGCAGTTTCCAACTACTGCCAATCCCTTTCTTATAGTATTATAATTAAGGTCCGCTTGTGAGTGAGAGCATGTGGTTCTCAGTTCTTTGTTTCTGTAATATACAGATCACTCAGTATTATAGACTCTAAGTCTGTCCAAGTTGCTGTGAAGTTCATAATTTTGTCCTTCCTTATGGCTGTGTAATATTTCATTGTGTATATGTACCACATTTTTTTTATCCAGTCCTCTTTCAATGGGCAGCATGGTTGGCTCCATGTTTTTGCTATTGTAAACGCTGCAGTAAATGTGTGTACAGGTATCTTTTTCATAGAGTGATACAAGCTCCTCCAGGTATATTCCCAGTTGGGGGATTGCAGGGTCTTATGGAAGGTCGAGTTTTAGATCTTTTAGGAATCGCCAAACTGTTTTTCCACAGAGGTTGTACTGGTTTACGCTCCCACCCCCGCATTCTCTCCAGCATCTGTTGTTTTTAGAATTATTAATGATGGCCATCCTGACTGGAGTTAGGTGGTATCTCAGTATGGTATTAATTTGCATTTCTTTGGTGACTAGTGAGGCTGAGCATTTTTTCATGTATCTGTTGGCTGCTCATATGTCTTCTTTTGAGAAGTGTCTGTTCATATCTTTTGGCCACTCTGTAATAGGGCTGTTTGTTTTTTCTTTTCAGCATGTTTGAGTTCCTTGTAGATTTTATGTTGGGCCTTTGTCAGATATATAGTTGGCAGATATTTTTTCCCAAACTGTGGGCTGTCTCCTTGCTCTCTTGATGATTTCTTTTGCTTTGCAGAAGCTTGTCAGTTTGATGAGGTCCCACTTGTCTATCTTATCTCTTATGGCATGGGCGCTTAGAATTTTGATCAGGAACTGGTTGCCAGTTCCAATTTCCATAAGGGTATCTCCTGTGTTTTCCAAGGTTCGTATAGTTTGAGGTTTTATGTTTAGGTCTTTGATCCTTTTAGAGTTGATTTTTGGGTATGGTGATAGGTAGGGGTCTTGTTTTATTCTTCTACACGTGGTCAGTCAGTTTTCCTAGCTCTGTTTACTAAATAGGTTCTCCTCTTCCCAGTGGTTGATGGTGGAGGCTTTGTTGAAGATGCATTGGTTGAGAAATTGAGGTTTTGCTTTTGGAATCTCTATCCTGTTCCAGTGATCTATGTGCCTGTTCTTGTATCAATACCAGGCTGTTTTGATTATTATAGCTTTATAAAAGTTTAAAGTCTGGGAGTATGATACCTCCCACTTTGTTTTGTTTTTGCTGATGATTGTTTTGGCCATTCATGGTCATTTAGGTTTCCATATGAATTCCTTTATTGTCATTTCCAGGTCTGAGAAGAATGCTGCTGGTAATTTAATGGGTATTGAATTAAATCTGTAGATTGCCAGATCCTGTGTTTTGAAAAACATGTATACTCTGAATACCAGGTCTCCAGAATAAACTTCTTTATAGACATTTTGCATCTTTCTGTGGGTCTGAGGAAGTTCACCCTATTCTTAGAAATCCCCAACTCTAAGTTTACCACCTTATGTTTGAAATCTGTTACTAGCCCCAACAAACGTTATTTACAAATTGGAAAACGATCTTAAGGCAGTCTTTGATTTTAAACATTTAAAATAATAATACTAAATAGTATTGCTTTCAATTCCCTGTCCCAGTATATGTTCAGAGTGTTTGTGTATTTGTTTGTTTGTTTTTTGAGTCTGGGTCTCACTCTATTACCTAGACTGGAAGGCAGTGGCACAATCGCAGCTCACCACAGCCTCAAACTCCTGAGCTGAAGTGATCCTCCTTCCTCAGCATCCCAAATAGTTAGGACTACAGGTGTGTGCCACCACATCTGGCTGATTTTTTAAATTTTTTTTATAGAGATGAGGTCCTGCTACGTTGCCCAGGCTTGTCTCAAACTCCTGGGCTGAGGCAATCCTCCCCCTGAGCCTCTCAAAGTGCTGGGGTTATAGGCATGAGCCACCATGCCCAGCATCAAAGTTATTAATAACTATTTACTGATTGTTATTCACCTGGCAGTATTACGCTGAATTTTAAACACTCTAAAATTATTGAGATGCTGCACTAATTTCAGTATTGGTCCTAGAAGAAACCATAGTCCTCTCATATTTCTTTCTTTCTTTCTTTTTTTTTTTTTTTATTTATTGTAGAGATGAGGTCTCACCAAGTTGCCCAGGCGGGTCTCGAACCCACAGGCTCAGGCAATCCACTCACCTCAGCCTCCCAAGGCGCGGGATTACAGACTGAGCCACCGAGCCCGGCTTCCTCTCATATTTCAAAACAAATTTAAGAGAGCCTAGGAGTCCAGCAAAACTGTCTCAGGCTTTTGAGGGGGTTGAGAATAGATACCTCTGAAATGGAATGTACAGGTTCATTTACTTTAGTCTTCGTTTTCAGCTAATAATTTTGTCTTGATTTATATGGACAAATTGCTGTTTTGGAAAAGTTTCCAACAAGGCCTACTTTATTAGACCTTGGATTAACACGAACTAACTTGCCTTTTTTTCCCTTGCTTACACCTACAGTGATCTTTTTAAAAGGGGAGTGATTTTATTAAGAGTATAATTTAAGCTGATTTTGTTGGACTATGGAAAGGAAATGGTGATGTGAAGGATCACTGTGTCTGATAGTTATTTCTCTCCTTCCCTGGCATTTTTCGAGGGGTAAGGTCAATCTTCTACCTTTATAACGCAACTAGAGTTTTTCACATGATGTTTTATATCTTTCTCATACTCCTAGATAATATCAGTATTTGAATTGAATTAAAATGTGAGAGTTGATTGAATTAAATTCAGCAAATAAATATCGATTAAGTACCAGCTGTACAAAAAAATTGCTGGGCACAGAAATTAGAGTAAGATATGTTTCATTTAAAGGACCTTTGAGGGAGAGGTAGCAATTTATTCTTAACTAACCACTAATATTATTAAAAGCTAGTGCTAAGTTGGTAGCAGAAAAATAGGTAATTCTGTCTAGGGAATCATGAAATGAAAAAAATAAGCTTTTCATAAGTTGGGAGGAAGAGCTGAGGAAATGGCACAGTTTGCTTAGAATGAAAAAAGTCCAGTTTTATGACTGCAGCTTAAAAGTGAAAAGTGTCATTGGAGATAAACTAGATGGTAAACGGGGCAAGATTCTGGAAGGCCTCGAATCTTGTACGTGTTGACTTTTTCCATCTAATAAACAGTAGATGGCCATTAAAAGCTTTTAAGAAATAGTACAACCTGCACAAAACTTGGCTTAGAATGATGTCAGGGCAATATGAAGAGTAAATAGAGAGACTAAAGATTAGAGGTAGGAAAATCATGGGCATTAGCTGGGGAATCAAAAGAGTCATTTCGCAAGCAGAATGGTCAGAGGTTGGAGGTAATTGGTTATGGAGTTTAAGTTCAGAGTTGTACCAGTTTTCTATTGCATAACAAATTACCCCAAAGCTTAGTAGCTTAAAAGCAACTGTTGTTTCCCATGAGTCTGTGGTTGATTGGATGGTTCTCTGTTAGTCTTGCTTGAGCTTATGCATCTGCATTTAACTGAGGATGAAGCTGGACTGGACAGTCTGTAATGACCTTACTCCTATGTCTCCTATCTCAACTGAGATAGCTAGGACTTCTGGATCCCACTGTATAACAGGCTTCTTCAGAGCGTGATAGTCTGGGGGTTCTAAGAGAATAAGAGTAGAAACGGCAGAACTTTCTGAAACTGGGACTTGGGATGAGACTCTCCATGTTTTGTTGATCAAAAGCAAATCTTAAGGATGGTGCAGAATCACAAGATGAGGAATAGACTCCATCTCTTGATGAGAGAAGAGCTGCTTCAAAGGCCGTGTTTTAATCGGTCAGAAGAGTCTAATGCTACAGGTTTTGTTTTTGGTTTTTTGTTTGTTTTTTAAGGTGACCAAATTGGCAAGTCTAAGATTAAACTATCTTTTTGTTTTTACTTGTCTTATTTATTGATCACTTAGCTGGTGATCAATCAATTTAATCAAGAAATTAAATGTCTTTTTTATTCATATCAGACATTGCCATCATCTTAGCAGCTCTTTCCAAAACAGATTGGAAGCTGCTTCTAATGACATACTATCTGGTTTACAAAATAAAAATAGAAAATTATGATCTTAGATTGGAGAAATGAATTTCTAAGACCATAATAACATGGTTGCTGTGATTAAGCATTAGATTGTCTTTGAAATTTCCTGGCAGCCAAAAAAAAAAAAAAGGGAAAACAAAGGAACTTATAAGAACCAAGTTCTTATCAGATAGCAGAAACTTAGCAATTCTTCCATTTTCTCATTTGGGAACTTAGAGTCACTGAATTAGAAAGAAGATAGTGACCTTGCAGTTATACAGCCAGCATATGCAGATATGCTTTATGGACTTATTTAAGACTTTTCATAAAAGCTGAGGACATAAAGTATAACTCAGTGAATAGAGTTGTCTAGTGATAAGCTAAAGTGTCTCAAGTATATAATCTGCCAGTTGTCATATTAGATCCAAGGAAAAATCAGGTCCAAGACTACCTAGAGTAGTAAATTAATAACTTCTTTAGACCAATATTGCATCTGTTTAAGATGCAATTCATGGGCTAGTGCTGGTCCATGCCCCATTTGTTACAAGTCCACATTAAGTACAGAAATCCAAAATAAACATTTAGAAACTTAGGACAATTTGACGTTACCTTAGCATCCAAGTGTGAGTATACATTATAAACTATTGGTCCATGACAGATTGAAATTTTTTTTTAAATTGGTCCCTTCATCACAGGTAGTCTTTCAAAATATTGTTTGCTTTGAAGCTTTGCATAGAAACTTGATAATACCGTCAAGGGCCTGGTTGTTGATTTGAGATCCGAGCTATGTATATTTTCTGAAATACATGGTAGGCATCCTTCTGTACAGTTGAAATGTCAGATTGGTGTCTCTAAGAGTATGGAATTCCAGGAGATACCTCCACAGAAAGCTAGGATTTCCTCAAAAAACTCCCAGTATTTTGTGTATTAATATTTGTGGTTAATTTTGTTACTACAGACTATTCTTGTTCAGTCCTGGTATCCAATCACAGTGGCCACAAATTCTAGAGAACAGAAGAAAATATTGGCCAAATATTTGTTAGAAACTTCTGGTAACTTAGATGGTCTGGAATACAAGTTACATGATTTTGGCTACAGAGGAGTCTCTTCCCAAGAGGTAAGAAACTGAAACCAGTCTCATTTAATAAAATGTGGATTGTTGGTTAGATGTAGACTTTGGTGACATTATTGGGATTGATCTTAGTAGGCCACATTTTGAAATTTCAAAGAGTCAACCAACAAATACATGTTAACTACCTACAATTAAGTACCTACTCTGTTCAGGGTACATGGGATATAGCCTTCAACAAATGTCCCTGTCCTTTATATATTAGATGGATGAATGGATGGACGGATGGATGGACAAACAGAGACAGACATAATAAATATATCAGATGTCAAATAATGCAACAGAGAAGCACAAGGCAGGGTAAGGGAAGAGAGAGTGGTGGGAAGTGGGGGTTTGGGCACTATTAAATAGGTCTCTGAGGAGATAACAGTTGAATCCTTAAATATTTAGGAAAAACAGTCTTTGTCATAAGAAACAATTATTATCTCTGATAATAGTTAAATACTTCTGAGAATAGCTAAAGATGGAACTAAGCTTTATACCTTAAATATGGGTTTTTCTTCTTTCTCTTTTTTGGATTTTGGTTTATGATTGATTTTCCAGACTGCTGGAATAGGAGCATCTGCTCATTTGGTTAACTTCAAAGGAACAGATACAGTTGCAGGAATTGCTCTAATTAAAAAATACTATGGAACGAAAGATCCTGTTCCAGGCTATTCTGTTCCAGCAGCAGAACACAGGTAAAATTCTGTTTGTTTTCATCCTACTATTACCTAAACATATATTTTCTAAAACCGCTAATGTTTTTATTCTTGTGTTTGTAACTCAGTGATATTTTGCCTAACTACAGAGCCAGGCATTATAGTAAATCTTTAGCAACTTGAGCAGTTCCAATTCATTATTCATATTTTGTATAAAGAATCAGGGAGGTAGAGAAGTATTAACCATTCTAGAAGAAGCAGTTTAAGAACTTTTTTCCAACACTGATACTACCATATGTTTTAATTTAAGAGTTTTTTGTTCAATTACTGTGTTGCCATATGCAGATAAGTTTTATTCATTAATTTAAGCTTAGAAGCACTCGCTGTAAATTCTGGTCACTTTTTACCATTCCCTGTTCTTATACATGACCTTACCTATTTATACCCTAGAAATAGTCTTCTGGAACTAGTACCTTCAGTTGCAGATGAGAAAGTAAGACCTTCTGATGAAAGGAAGAGTGTTCAGATTATTTTCAAGCTTCTTTATCTGCTCTTACTAAACCATATCCACTTAAGCTAAAAGGAAATTATAATCTAAACTGCAGCTGCTCTGGTCCTAGAGCTAACTTTTTAGAAAGTGAATGGAGTTGTTTTTTTTTTTTTTTTTGAGTTGGAGTTTCACTCTGTCACCCAGACTGGAGTGCAGCCTCAACCTGCTGGGCTCTGGCGATCCTTCTGCCTCAGCCTTCCAGGTAGCTGGAACTACAGGCACGCGCTACCACGCCTGGCTAGTTTTGGATTTATTGTAGAGATGAGGTCTCGCCAAGTTGCCCAGGCAGGTCTCGAACCCGCGGGCTCAGGCAGTCCACTCGCCTCGGCCTCCCAAAGTGCTGGGATTACAGGCTGAGCCACGGAGCCCTGCCTGTGAATGGAGTTTTAAAATGAATGTCAAATCTTACTTCTGGTTTTTGTTTATTATATCATTTGGGGATGTTTATTAAGGTCTACTTATACTTGAAAATTGCAGAGTGCTAAAACCAGCAGTGAATTTAGAATAAAGCTGTAGAATTTAGAGCTTTTTCGTTATTACTATTTATTGCATATTAATTGACCAACATTCTTTTTTTTTTTGAGTTGGAGTCTTACTCTGTCACCCAGTCTGGAGTGCAGTGCCGCTCCCGGCCACCGCAGCCTCGACCTGCTGGGCTCCAGCGATCCTTCCACCTCAGTCTTCCAAGTAGCTGGAACTACAGGCGCGTGCTACCACACCTGGCTAATTTTTTAGATTTATTGTAGAGATGAGGTCTTGCCAAGTTGCCCAGGCGGGTCTCAAACCCGCGGGCTCAGGCAATCCACTCACCTCAGCCTCCCAAGGCGCGGATTACAGGCTGAGCCACCAAGCCCGGCTTTGACCAGCATTCTTATGCAAGGCAGTCTACTGGGTGTAACAAGGAATAGGAAGATATTTTTAAAAACTTACCCTATCCTTAGGATAAAAAGAGTGTACTAGTAATAGTCTGCTGTGTTAGTTTAGTTCTTTTAAAGAGGTTCAATTAAAATGCTATAGTGGTGCAAGGGAAAGAAAGGAAGGATCATATTCCACTGGCTGGATCAAGAAAGCTTTTATAGAGCTAGTATGTAAAATCTTCACTTCTAGCCGGGCTCGGTGGCTCAGCCTGTAATCCCGTGCCTTTGGGAGGCTGAGGTGAGTGGATTGCCTGAGCCCGCGGGTTCGAGACCCGCCTGGGCAAGCAAGACCTCATCTCTACAATAAATCAAAAAATTAGCCGGGCGT
>CAUYQG010290045.1:0-36520 GCA_963574415.1 Tarsius wallacei
AATCAAAAAATTAGCTGGGTGTGATAGCGCACGCCTGTGGTTCCAGCTACTTGGAAGGCGGTGGTGGATGGATCGCCGGTGCCCAGCTGGTGGTGGGTGTGGTGGCCTGTTGTGTGCCACGGCCCTCCAGCCTGGGCTAAATTTTTATATTAAAACTAAAAAAAAAAAAAAAAAAAAAAAAATCATGCCGATGGTAAAGGTTCAAACAATACTTAAAGTTATAAAATGAAAAGAAAAAGAATACACATTCCTCTAGTACCTACTCCTTCATAGTCTACACTGCTCGCTTTTCAAAAATGTTTGGTAAACTGCTCCAGAAACAGTTTTAAGTATCTGCAAATTCATATGTCTTATTTCCCTTTCCTTAAAAAGTAGACAGCAGCAGCAGCAAAGCCACACAAAGGGGATTATGCTATATGTTCGGTTCAGTATTTTCCTTTTTTATTTTTGGTTATTTAAAAAAGCACAAAAGAAGAAAACGTCACCCATATTACTACCATTTACAGTTAGTCATTAATTGTCATTCTGGTGTACTTGCTTCTTTGTGTTTATGAATATATTGTGAAAATTACTTAAGTAACGTGAATGCAGTTCCGTTAAAAAAAATTAGAACATTAAAGAGAGAGCCAAAGTATTGTCTTGTTCCTTGTCTGCCTTCCCGTGGAATAACCTCCCATCCTCTCTTTGGCCATGGATGAGGAGCTGTTTCCTTCTTTTACGAGGCTGCACATTATTCTATTGTATGGATTTGCTGTTGTTTATCTAACCAGCCCCATATTGGTAGACACTTGGGTTGTTACCAGTTTGGACCATTAAAATGCTTTATGAATGTAATTTGTAGGATGGTTTCCTCCTGGATCATTATTGGATCCAGGTTTATATCTACAGTTTTGATAGATATGGCCACATTTCTCTAAAAAGATGCTAGTTTATTTCTGTACCAAGTGAATATATGAGAGTACCTTTTCTCCCCAAATCTTTGCATAAACCCTGGAGCTTTGTTTCAGCCAAACATTAAAAAATTTTGCCAGAGGCCGGGCTTGGTGGCTCAGCCTATAATCCCAGCTCTTTGGGAGGCCGAGGCATGTGGATTGCCTGAGCCTGTGGGTTCGAGACCAGCTCGGGCAACTTGGCAGGACCTTGTCTCTACAATAAAATAAAAAATGACTGGGCGTGGTCACGTGCATCTGTAGTTCTGGCTACTTGGAAGGCTGAGGTGGAAGGATCGCCGGAGCCCAGTAGGTTGACACTGGGGTGACCGTGAGCATGTGTGCCACTGCACTCCAGCCTGGACGAAGGAGTGAGACTCCAACTCAAAAAAAAAAAAAAAAAATTGCCAGTCTGATGAAATGACTGGCATTGTTTTTATAAACATTTCTCTTTCAATGAGTTACGCTGAGCATGTTTCATTTGGCCATCTGTGTTTCTTTTTCTTTGAACTGCCTGGTCTTCTCCTTTGGCCATTTTTATATTGGGCTGTTAATCTCTTACAATTGATTTGCCAGAGTTAAGTTCGTCTTTTATCCGTCATGTGCTGCAAGTATTTTGAAAAGGTGTGATTTACAGTGTGATTTTTTAAGCCTTTTGACTTTTTGTTGAACCTCCATCTTTTGTGACTGCCCTGTGATGGGTGAGTCGGGGATGACAGGGACCGTCACCCTCATTGGAGGCAGGTTCCATCCTCTGGTCAGTATGGTGCAGTTGTTTTAAGGTTTTTGGTATTGGTATTCCCCATGGTAAGTTTTAGCTTTGTTTTGGGTAGAGATATGAACGTCAGTAACAACTAGAGAATTGCTTTGACAACACTAACCAAATGTTTGGGAATGTGTACAGTAATAAGAAGGGGTCTATGTGGCACTTCTGTCTATCCTTTTTCTCATCAACCTTCTAAAGCTTTTAAAAATTTGTTAAGATTTTCGTTTAGATCAGGATTCTAGGGGAGAGCAATTAGTTACTCCTTATTAAGATTTGCAGAGGTTCTAGAAGGAGGACATACTCTCTTCCCTCCATAGACATAGAGGAAAATCAGTAGTTCAGCCAAGATTTGTCTATGTGCCGTCTCTTGTGTTCCCAAACTGGACTAGATAAGAAGTGTGACATCTGTCTCCAGCCCATAAGCAGCTCTCTGTAATTTTGGGAGATGAAAGAGATTCTCCCTCATCATTGCTGCTTTTGTGGCAGCATCCTATTTTTTCCTTTGCAGCACAAACCACAGTGTTTAATTAAAACAATTTTCTTTGAACTTGTTTGTTGTGTACCTTCTGCACTAAAATGTTAAGTTCCATGGTGGGCACAGGACTTACTTGTCATGTTCTCCGTTACATCCTCAGCAATCCTCTAAACTAGTGTGTGTCACTTGCTGGGCATTCCGAGGTTTTGCTGAGTGATGGCTTTCTGTGAGAATGGAGTCCATTAATGTGTGCCTCCTTCCTGTGCCCCTCTGTGACGACACAGATCTGCCTCCTGGCAGAGCTGTCTGGAAGCCTCAGGCATCTGCTCCCTGGCTCACATCTGCCTGCCCTCTGATTACAATTTGGAGAGCTAAGCTCCTTTGGTTCTTTAAACATTAACGTCTATAACTTTTTTCTTTTTCTGAGTTGGAGTCTCACTCTGTTGCCCAGGCTGGAGGGCAGTGGCACACTCCCAACCACTGCAACCTCAACCTGCTGGGCTCAGGCAATCCTTGTATACCTCAGCCTTCCAAGTGACTGGAACTACAGGCACATGCCACCATGCCTGGCTAATTTTTTGATTTGTTGTAGAGATGGGGGTCTTGTCTTGCCAAGTTGTCCAGTCTGGTCCCAAACCCGTGGGCTCAGGCAATCCTCTCACCTCAGCCTCCCAAACTGCTGGCATTATAGACGGGAGCCACTGTGCCCGGCCAACATCTATTAATTGTAAACCACCTGGAAAACAAAGATATGATAAAATTAAATTGCCTGTGAGTCTGTCTTTCAGAGATAATTGCTATTATTTACTGGATATTAATGCCTTCACTGTCTTCCCTCCCTTCTTCCTTCCTTCCCTCCCTTCCTTCCATCTCACTCTTGTCAACCAGGCTGGAGTACGACTCACTGCAGCCTCGACCTTCTGGGCTCAGGCTATCCTTCCACCTCAGCCTCTTGAGTAGTGGGGACTACAGGCACATGCCACCATGCCTAGCTAATTTTTAAACAATTTTTGTAGAGACAAGATCTCACTATGTTGCCTAGGCTGGTGTCAAACTCCTGCGCTCAAGCAGTTCTCTTGCCTCAGCCTCCAAAGTGCTGGGATTATAGGTGTGAGCCACTGCATCTGGCCCTTTACTGTTTTTTATGTGTGTGTGTGTATGTATATAGATAGATACAGTTATTTACAAATATAGGTAAATACACATATAAAACTGGATTTATACTGTACATAAGGTTTTGTAACTTGGCTTTTCACTTACTATCAGATATGTTCTGATAACTACATTTAATGAAACTACAAATTGGGATTTGTGCTACAAAAGAAAAAAATAGAGTACTATCCTAGACAATGACAATGATAGTGACTGACAATCTAATAGACACTTAGGAATCCATTTCCCCATTAATATTAGTCTGAAGCACCATTTTAATGACTATGCATTGAATAGATAGATAAACTCACTTTAGTGTTTCTTTATTTTTATTTATTTATGTATTTATTTTTATTTTTTATTTTTTTTTTGAGTTGGAGTCTCACTCTGTTGCCCAGACTGGAGTGCAGTGGCTGCTCCCGGCCACTGCAGCCTCGACCTGCTGGGCTCCGGCGATCCTTCCACCTCAGCCTTCCGAGTAGCTGGAATTACAGGCGCGCGCTATCACGCCCGGCTAATTTTTTGATTTATTGTAGAGATGAGGTCTCGCCAAGTTGCCCAGGTGGGTCTTGAACCCGCGGGCCCAGGCAGTTCACTCACCTCGGCCTCCCAAGGCACGGGATTACAGACTGAGCCTCCGAGCCCGGCCAAGAGTTTTTTCATCTATAAAATAGGATGTTTCCTCCCAGAGTGAGCATAAGGTGAGTCAGATGATCTATTTGAAGTACAGTTGATCCTTGAACATTATAACTTTTTACTGTGTAAAAACTACTAATAGCTACTGATGACCGAAAGCCTTATTGATAACATAAACAGTTGATGAACACATATTTATGTTTTATATGTATCAACTACTATAGTCTTTCAATAAAGTAAGCTAGGGAAAAGAAAATGTTGTTAAGAAGTCATGTCGAGTGGGCTGAGGAGGAGGAGGAAGAGAAGGGGTTAGTCTTGTGGTCTCAGGATAGCAGAGGTAGAAGAACATTCACATATGGGGGGCTTGCACCTTCAGGCCTGTGTTCAAGGGTGCACTGTGCTCACCAGCCTTTTAGCACAGAGCGCTCCCAGAGCTCCCTCAGCTCTGCCTGCTGGAGCACTGTGTAGGAGGTTGGGCCCGCAGCAGCTGCCCTCCCGGGTCCTCCTCTTTCCTTCTCACCCTGCAGAGCACTAGGGTCAGCCGTCCTCCATGTGGTGCATATGAGACATCTGTGGTCCAGGGAGAGGGGTGGGTGACCCGGCCCCAAGGCATGGCGGGCTGGTGTGACATACATGGAGCTTTTCCCCAGACCCCCAGCTGCCTCCTGGGAGTGCAGAGGAGGTCTTATTTGACAACACGCATCACATACCAACAACACACTGGGTGCCTGAATCAGACTTTTGCATCACTCTTGGCGCTGACTCAGAATCTGTCTTGGGAAGGGATGTCTTCCTTCTCTCATTACTTGTGCACCCCCACCCCCAGATGTCCAGCTTAGGTGGTGAGTGGGGGGGTGGGGAGTGCAGGGCTGGGATGCCAAAGCCTGCTTTCCTCCCCGTGTCCTGGGGTACCCCTCCACCCAGTGCCTAGAGCTATTAATAACACCTTAAGTGAAAGGAGTGTGATGGGATCCCAGCTGCCTGACCCCAGTGGGACCTCTAGCATGTGGGGAGTAGGGAGCAGAATAATAATAGCAAATGCAAACGCAGTGCTTACTGTGTATCAAGCACCATTCCCAGTAATTAACATAGGGTAAATGTATTAACTCATTTAATGTAGCAACTACTTGCTGTAGGGACTATGACTATCCTACTTAACAGATAAGGAAACTGAGGCACAAAGGGGTTAAGCACTTTCCCAAGTTCACACAGCTAGTAAGTAGTAGAGCTTGTGAAGTGGCTCCTCCCCAGTCTTATCCTCACATCTACCATGTTGGTGAGAAGCGCCTCAGGCCCTGGCTGCCCTATTTCTTTCCTTTTCTCTAGCTCATCTAGGTTAGAATGCTGACTGTTCCTGGCTCTTCATATGGCTCCATGATGGAAGATCTTGTGGTCGGGAGAAAAGGGGGACCATGAGTTGTAGGGAGGGTCCTGTCTTAACTTCTGGCAGAGACAGAGAAGCACATATCTCCCTCACTGCCATCCTTTTAGAGGTTCTCTCCAGGAAGCGGGCTCTATGGCCAGGTCCCCGACTCCTGCCACAGTTGGCAAGGTGCCTTGCCTCTTGCACTGCAGCCTAGCTCACGCAATAGTTAACCTTTTCTACAGTGCAAGAGAGTTTTAGGCACAAACCGCATGGGACTGAGGTAAGTCAATATTGGATCCAGGCTTAGCATGGGCTTAAAATATTTCACAATCCTTCCCAGGCATGCCTTGTCAAAAGATTGTAGCTTTCTAGTGAGAAGACCCTTCTTTCTTCCAGTTTCTGGCCCTCAGAGCTGTGGTCCGGGGACTGTTGGCCTCCACTGCCCGCATCCCTGCCAGAAGAGCAGGAGCCTTGACTTCTGCTTGAACCTGTCGCCTCACTCTGCTGGTGGCCTCTGGCAGCGCCCTAGGAATCCAACTTTCTTTCTCTATCTCCTTTCTGGCTTACAGCGCCAGGCCACCTCCCCCGCTGTTCTTTACTTAGCCCTGAACTCCAGATTAGCACATTCTTGGTTTCCTCTCTCCAGACTTTCTGCGTGCCACACTTGTCTACAAAGCCGCTTTGGCTCTTCAGGGCTCTGCCCCTGTGACGTCAGTCAGCCTGCCTGACCGATTTGCGTCTTGCTTTCATTGCTTGGGTTGATTTTTTTATATCCACTCAGGGATTTCTGATAAACATGTGCCTGGATGGATGTCAGGTACCATTCTTCATGGGAAATTCTTACTGTTTCTCTGATAAATTAAAAATACTACTCTCCGATCTACTTCAGTACAGAGAGGATAGACCTGTTTGCAGCTCTACCCAGGCATTTGGGAGAAAGGCCCACTGTGGGAAAGAGTTGAGTAGGGAGAAGAAGCAGTAGGGTTGTTGGCTCAGAGATTCCTAAGCCTGGGTAAGGGAAGGAAGAGGGAAGGAGTAACCAGAAATTGAATTAGATATTGCCCTTTAGAAACTCCAGTTGGGGAGATAAGGCATAAATATACAAAATTGTAAATTTCTTAGAAGTGAAAAGAACCCTGTATAGAGTTTCTGAAGCACCGTCAAAGATATTTTATGAATTGAATCCAGTTTTACAAATGAGGAAACTTTTCAGAAAGGTAGATTGGCTTATACCTGTAATCCTAGTTATTTGGGAGCTGATATGGGAGGATTGCTTGAGTTCAGGAGTTGGTGGTTACAGTGAACTTTGATTGTATCACTGCTCTCCAGCCTGGGTGACAGAGTGAGACTCTGTCTCTCTGAAAGAAACAGTAATAATAATAATAATAATAATAATAATAAAAGAAAGGTAGATTGGCTTGATTGACACGAGCCAGGAAGTACAGACTGGGATTCAAAATGCATGTGTTTCTAAAGCCCAAGTTCCCTATACTGTGTGAGTCTGTCTCCTCTGAACAGGTGAAGAATTTGTGCAAGTCTGGAAGTGCAGTATGAACCCGACTTTTCTTATTGCAAATTTTCTTTTGTCTAGTGCCACGCGTTCTAAGGTCTAAGGGGTCTAGGGTGGAAACAGCAGAACTTGCAGTGAGTGAGCACTCTGAGTTCAGGGGGTGCCGAGGGCTGTGCACTTGGGTTTGGGACTTGGGACACATCTCTGGTTGGTGAGAGCAGGGATCTATCTGATGCTTTGACTGTGGTTACTGGATGACAACAGAAATCCGGCTTACAGTCTTGCCAGTGGCTTGGACTGGCTGTGTTGGCACGCTCCAGGCTCAACTTGGTGTGATGGAGGGGCTTCCTGTGCTGTGGCCCTGATGCTGCTGGTTGACAGTGATGAGTGCCTTTCTGATAATAAAGTACTTTTAGAGGCATTCTTTCACTAGACACAGTGGCGCTATAAGGGGGAGGGTAGGCAGGCAGGTATCATCGCCCTTATCAAAGTGGCACAGGCTCAGAAAGGTAATAACCTCTCTGAGTCTGTGCAGTCAGAAACTGACAAATTCCAGACGGGAACCCAAGTCTCTCCTGATTGTAAATTCACAGCCATAGCGTACCTTTGAGTACATTTGACAATTTTAGTTCTTCCTCTTTTTGGGCCTCAGTTCCTGTGTGCCTGTAGGGGGCGATAGAGGTTCTCCCTGCTTGGACACTCTGGAAACTTGCTCCGAATCCTTTGAATGTAGCACTCTTATAGCACATGACCTCACCAGATTATGAGCATTTTCTGTGTCTTCCCTGATGTCTTCTTCCACACCACACTGGCCTAAGCTCTTTCAGATGTGGACTCCTCTAGTCTTGATATTTAGCACAATGCATGGCCCATAGTAGGAGCTTAGTAAATGCTTGTCGAATTGAATTACATACAAATGAAATTAGCCTCCTCCTACTCCTTCCAGAACATAGGAAAGTAAAGTAAAACTTTTTTTCTGGTATATTCAAGTAAGTTGAAAGTGGCAAAACTCAGGACTCATGTGCTATCCTCAGATGGCCACAAGGTGGCAGTGTAACTCCATGGGGACCTTGCCTCCTTCATCTCTTGGCTCCAGCTGGCTCTGTGGGAGAGACTGAGTTATCTAGTCGTTGATTCCTCCTGGATACCTGTTTGGGGAATTGCTGCCTCTGCAAGGCAGTCTGAGAAGTCTTGGCCTCGTCTCCTCTAAAAGCTGGGTGGTATGGTGGAAAGGCTTGGGCTTTGGAGCCTACCAGGCCTGACTTCTGACCCTGGCTCCGCCTTTCCCCAGGAGCCTAGCCTGGGCATGCTGCTTCTCTGAGCCTCAGGTTCCTTATTCTGTAAACAGCAAATGTTGTAGGAAAAGCCCAGCATGTTGTGGATCATAGCAAAAATTCATGCCATCTTTATTGTTGGACATTTCTGTGTTTGTGTTTCTCTGCCTCTGTAGTCTGGTTCCATCTTTGCTGTCTGATCTTATTCACAAGCTTCAGACATTTTCCAGAAGGTCTCTCAGCCCTCCCTGCTGCATCACCACCCATCATCTCTATCAGTCAGTGCCCGGTTCTACTGTTTCCACTCCTGGATGCCTTTTATCTGCCTGTCTATGTCCTTCCTGACCTGGCTGTCTTCCTGACACCCCAGCCTCTGTATGTCCAAAGCAGTTGGAGTGTGTACTGTGTAGGGCTGGTAAGTCTCTGAGGGTCCTCATCTTAATTGTATTGGTATCTATGCTGTGCACTAAGACAGCTATTATTAGTGAGCATACGTTAGGCACTCTGCTAGGTGCTTTGCAGAAGTATTTCATTTAATCCTCATGAATCTGTGAAACATAAGCTATTATCCCTACTTTACAAAGGAAGGGTGTATTAGGATGATTTTAGCTTCCAGCAAAGATAAAATCCCACAAAAAAGCAGCTTAAACAGTTAGGAAAGTTTATTATCTTACCAAAAAGAAGTTGTGAGGGATGCTTGGTGATGCCAACAAGGATCTAGGTAGTTGCTGTCTGTCCTGGTACCCTACCTCAGTGCACTGGTGTATCCTCTTATGCCCCCCTTATGATATCAAGGTGACTGCCATGGTCCTAGGGGCTATATTCAGGAGGGATGATGCTGGTTCTTTGTGCTCCCTTTAAGAAACCTCTCAGCAGATTTCTTATGAAGTTCTTGGCCAGTTGAGTCTTAGGCTTATTCCCAAGCAAGTTACTAGCAAAGGGGCTGGAGTTAATGAGACTGGCTTGAATTAGTCAAGATTAGACCCCTGAGGCTGGTAAAGGACCAGCCTCCTTTAATACCCCTGGCCAATTTGTCCAGGGAGGAAGAGGGGACGTAAATGAGGCTCAGTGAGTTCAGTAGCTTGCTCAAGGTTGCAGATCTGGAATTCAAACCAGTATCTGGCTAACTCCCAAGACCATCTGTTGGTTGGCTGGAGTCAACTGCAGGGATAGAGGGAACATTGCTCTGAATTTGATGTGCTGGATTTGAGTGGTCTTGGAGATACTTTCTCTCACTGACGTGAATCTCTGCTCTTTCCAGGTCCCTTTCCATAGTTGTATTAGTTTTCCTCAGTCTGTCTTTCTCCCCATACCCACTTCACTCCCTGTCTTCTAGTACCTGACTGCTGCTTGCCTTCTAGAATAGACCATGGCCTAAGCTGGAGACAGGCTCAGCTGAACTGAATGGCCAGAGGGCTGATGTCACCGTAGCTGTCACGGTCCCGAGAGGGGTCAAGGAGAGGCCAAGGAATATGCCGAGGGGGCTGGTAGGGACCTGCAGGAGTGGGGAACCAATGGTGTATCAGTGGCAGTGTCAGGGTACATGGGCCAGAGGCTTGGAGTAGGCCCATGTGGGGTAGGGCCAACTGTCCCCTGTAGAGACAGTATAGTTTCTTAGGAAGCCCTTGCCTTGCAGATGCTTCAGGACTGCCCCAAGGCCCGCAGAGAGGTGGAGCTGCACTGGCGGGCCTCCCAGTGCCCACATATCGTGCGTATCGTGGATGTCTACGAGAACCTATATGCAGGGAGGAAGTGCCTGCTGATAGTCATGGAGTGGTAAGCAGCCTGCTGTTCTGGTCCCGGCCCAGTCTGTCCTCACTCCCCACCCAGGCGCCTCACCCTCTGAGGACAGCCCAGGCGTGGACCCTGAAGTCTGAAGTGTAAATGCTTGATTTCTTCTGGGGGCAATGGAGAGTGGTGGTGGGTGTTGTGCTCCCGAGGTCTCATTGTGCCTTTGTTTCAGTTTGGATGGTGGAGAACTCTTTAGCCGGATCCAGGACCGAGGAGACCAGGCATTCACAGAAAGAGGTAGAAAGGGTCTGTTGTGGGGCCAGGCTCGGGTAGGCAGGGCAGTGGGGGTCTGAAGGGATCCCTTGCAGTGCCTGCTCTCGGGAAAGGATGCTGGGCTGCTGCCTCCCCCAGTGTGCTGCCAGGGTACTGCCCTCAGCTGACCAATGTCTTTGTTTGCAGCTCCTGGTGTCTTTGTTCCTGGGACTGGTGCACTGGACTTCCAAAGCTAATAAATAATATGTCTTTGTGGCTTTCTCACTCCCCTTCTCTCCCCTCCACAGAAGCATCAGAAATCATGAAGAGCATAGGCGAGGCCATCCAGTATCTACACTCAATCAACATTGCTCATCGAGATGTCAAGGTAGGTGCTGTTCGTACCCCGAGCATGGGTGCAGTGGAGGTGTGGGGCGGGGCTGTGGCTACACTAGGGAGGGCTGCTGGAGTCACCCTGTGCCCTTGCTGCTCCCTGTAGGCGTGCCACTCTCTGCCCTGTAGTCTGCTCTCTCTGCCCATGGGCAAACCCACAAACCCAGTAGGGAAGCCCTCTTTGGCCACACTCCGCCCTGTGGTTCTCCTCAAGCAGAACCTCCTAGTCACACTCTTGGCTTTTCTGTAGTGCTTGTTGCTGGTACTGTGTGTCAGTCTCTTACCTCCAAGCACTCTGTAAACTCTGTAAAGCAGGGACTTGGTCACATGGAGCTGACGGTCCATAGTGGGCGGCTCGTAGGGTCTGGACGAATGACTGTTGAATGAGGGAAGGAAGGGAGGAACCATTACCCTTTTGGCTTATGATAGCCCCTCACAGGTATGCAGGGTTACTTACCTGTCTCTCTTTCTGTAGCCTGAGAATCTCTTATACACCTCCAAGAGGCCCAACGCCATCCTGAAACTCACTGATTTCGGCTTTGCCAAGGAAACCACCAGCCACAACTCTTTGACCACTCCTTGTTATACGCCCTACTATGTTGGTAAGTCCAGAGGAGGCCCAGGGACCTAGGCTTTCCCCAGCACTTTTCTCAGCCCCTCCTCTTGGCTATCTCGGGAAGCCACAGATCCGAGGAGAGTCGTGTACTTGTAGCCCTTTCTGGTGCTGGTTCTGATGGGACCTGCTCAGAAGTAGGGCTTATTAGGTTGAGCTAGGACTGAGGAATTGTGAGAACTTTTCTGCCTGAGATTATGGGCAGGATTTTGTGCAGTTTTCCTGCTAAGAGCCATCAGTTCCATCAGATTCTTGGTGGAGTTTCAGACCCAGATCTGGTTCCGGAGCCTCAGCTGACTTGGCACAGAATAAGCTATCAAAGCATGTTTATAAGATTAAATGGGCAGCATGGGTCTGAAAGTCTCATGCAGTACAGGATTTTTTTAAATCCTAAGGCTCTAGCTCCAGGGTTCCTCTTGGAGGAGGGTAATCTGTTTTCTTTTTTCCAGCCCCTGGGCTGGGCAATGTCTGTTTCACCCCAAACCCCAGCTGCCGCTGCCACCTCCTGATAGGATGAAAGGCTGGGATGGGGAGCATTATTCATGGAGAAGCTGGGTGGACCACAGTGTCCTGAGGGTCAGGCCTACCCATTTTGGCCTTTGATTTGCAGCTCCAGAAGTGCTGGGCCCAGAGAAGTATGACAAGTCCTGTGACATGTGGTCCTTGGGTGTCATCATGTACATCCTGTGAGTGTGCTGGGGCTGGGGCTGGTCTGGGCAGGACAGGGAGTTTGGGAGGCCTGTACCGCTGCAGGACAAGCGGAAGAGGCAAATGTCAGCATGTCCCTTTTGGATGGGGCATTCCCTGGGAATCCCCTGCATGGCCCTTGCTGTCAATGCTTAGTGGATTCTGATCGCTGAGTGGTGGGTAGAAACTGGCTGATGTGTGGGAAAGTGTGTGGTTTAGATGCTTAGTATGTTGGCTTCTCAGACCCTGTTCCTGACTTTGTATATTGTGCTTATATCAGTGAGCTCCTCCTTCCTTGTAACCTTTACAAGGAGAAGTGCGCCTGTTTCTCACCCTATTCCTGGTGCACAGCCCCTAAAAAACATCTGCTCTGTCTCCCACTTCCCTTCCTCCTCTTGACACAGGCTGTGTGGGTATCCCCCTTTCTATTCCAACCATGGCCTTGCCATCTCTCCTGGCATGAAGACTCGCATCCGAATGGGCCAGTATGAATTTCCCAACCCAGAGTGGTCAGAAGTATCAGAAGAAGGTAAGAACCCAACTTTTCAGGACGTGTGGGCAACCATCTCTGTATGTGTGGGCAGCCGTCTCATGTGGGTATTGTAACTATGGGTCAGCGCCTGTGCCTGTCCTGCTGGGTATGTGCTGCCTGTGTGAAGGGCCTGAAGCAGGGCCCAGGCCATGGGGCTATGTAAGGCCTATCACGTGGTAGAGCCATCATGGTCCTTGGGGCTAGTTTCTTGTGCAGTATTCCATGCAACTCCTCTTGGAGCCTGGTTTCCCGCTGAAAACTGAGGGAAGCTGCAGGACAGGGAGAGTGGTTCCTGAGCTGACCCTGGTCCCTGCCCCACCCTCACAGTGAAAATGCTCATTCGGAACCTGTTGAAAACAGAGCCCACTCAGAGAATGACCATCACGGAGTTTATGAACCACCCCTGGATCATGGTGAGTCTGGCAGGCTGAGGAGACTGGGTCTAAGGGGACTGTCCCTTGGAATGGGGCATTAGCCAGGTCTTGCCTGCCCCAGGCTCTCACTCAGACTCCTTTTCTTTCCCCTCAGCAATCAACAAAGGTCCCTCAAACCCCACTGCACACCAGCCGAGTCCTGAAGGAGGACAAGGAGCGGTGGGAAGATGTCAAGGTGAGGGCACTGCTGGGCAAGAGGGACTCCGGGGGGGTGGGCAGCTCGCTGTCTGCCCAGGCGGGAGGGGAACGGTGACTGGCAGGGGAGAACTTGCTTCTGCTTCTCTCATCCCAAGAGTGTCTCCATCACTATAGGAACAGTGACCTAAGCCACTTCCCTGACCAGGTTGTGGGCAGAGGATTCTGTGTTCCTGTCTAAACTCTGCTGGGGCTGTTTATTAGAAGCTGCTTCCTGGGTCACTGACGGGGTCTGAAAGGCCAGCTGTTATGATCTTCTGTAGAAGAGGAAACTGAGGCCCAAAGATGGGGAGCAACCTACTCAAGGTCACACAGCTGGTGACTGGCTGGGGCAGACTAGACCCAGGTTCCCAACTGCTGGTCTAGGGCTCTTTCTTACTTTTTCAAAGCCATCTTGGCTTCAGAGGTCCAGGGCTCTTTCTAGAACAGCATAGCATGGTGTTCTGTTGCCCAGCGCTGCAGTGAGGCTGCTGTTGGCAGTGTGGGCCCGCTGACTAGCCTGTGTACTCTCTGCCCCCGCCCCCACTGCCCTCACCATGCTCTTATTGTGTCTTTCTCACCTCTCTTCTGGTCTCTCTCCGTCTTGTCTTCTGGCTTTTTGTGCTTCCCTCCACCTCTGCCCTCAGGAGGAGATGACCAGTGCCTTGGCCACAATGCGCGTTGACTATGAGCAGATCAAGATAAAAAAGATTGAAGATGCGTCCAACCCTCTGCTTCTGAAGAGGCGGAAGAAAGCCCGGGCCCTGGAGGCTGCGGCCCTCGCCCACTGAGCCGCCGAGCCCCTCCTACTCACTGGAGGACAAGCAATAACTCTCTACATGAATATATTTTTAAAATGAAGAGACAAAGAACTGTCCACGTCTGCCTCCTCTCCTCAACAGCATGGAGCCCGGAACTGCGTCAGTGGCTGAATTCTGCCTTTGGTTTTGGCCACCTCAGAGTGGGAGAAGCTGGGAGGTTGGGAGGCTGCGGAGAGAAGCGAGCAAGGTGCTCTTGAACCTGTGCTCATTTTGCAATTTTATCAGTAATTTGACTTAGAATTTTTAAGAAACCTCTTTTGTTGTCCTTTTCCCCACTCCTCCTTCCCACCAGACCCCTTCCGCTCTGGATACTGCAAAAGCTTGGGGTTTGTTAAAGAGTGTTTGTGGAAACCGTGATAGGGAGTGTCCCTGTGTTGTCCCATCTACCCTCCCTGTTTCCTCATGACAGTCTGGGGTTCCCGCTGGCTCAGGTGTTCTGGGAGCTCAAGGCCACCTTGGAGGAGGATGCTACTCACCTCCTCTCCTGAAGCCCTCAGATATCACCAGCGTGCCGACAGATAAGGAGTGTGTGTGTGTGTGTGTGTGTGTGTGTGCGCGCGCGCGCCCAGATCTGTGCCTGGGATCGTGCAGGCGGGGCTGCAGAGGGAGGGAGCCCTGCTGTGGCTCAAGAACTTTCTCCCTTCTTGGGCCTGCCCTGCTCATACTGAGCCTGCCAAAGTGCCTGGGAAGCCTATCCAGATTCTGAATCAGGCCCTCTAAGGCCCATCCCTTTTAGCTAGGTTCCGGGAGGTTGAGAGGAGTGACTGGGCACTGGCACAGCGATCAGGAAGACTGGACCCCGGCCCCCAGGACCTCCTTTTCATTTAGTGCTGGCTCTGGGTCCTCTGAGGCGCTCATCTTCTGAATAACCTCCTACACCCTCTTCTTGTCATTATTAACCCATTCTTGTTTACTTTTCTTACATTTTTAGCCATTTCTCAAGGGGCTGCCTCAGCTCATGTGGGTGAGCCTGGGCAGTTTACATTGACAAAGATTTTGCATTTCTTGTTTGTCTCCTGGGCTCTGGGGGCATCAGCTAGCTACCCCTTGTGGGCAAAGGCAGGGCCACTTTTGTGGTCCTCCCTCAAATTTCCATTGTGTGGCCTGGTGGGTGGGGGGAGTCTTTGCACCAAAGATGTCCCGACTTTGCCCCCTTGCCTGTCAGCCATTTTGCCATCACCCCCAAACTACTCAGCTCCGTGTCCAGGCCCGTGAGGGTAGGGACCTCCCCCAGCGCAAGAGGAGGAGTCGCTGGGGAAAGGGTCTCTGCCATGACTTCCCACCCCCACTTCTCTTCAGGGGAAGAGGTGGCAGGAACACTTCAGCTTTCCTCTCCCTCGGGCAGGTGGTGGAGGGGCACCCAGGGTCTTTGCACATGGTGGGAGGGCTCCAGGTGCCTGCAGCGCCTCCCTTGTCTCTGATGGCGTGTCCAGCACTCAGATTGTTGTAACCTGTTGTTTTGTATGAGCAAAACTGTCTTTACTAAACAGATTTAATAGTTGAAAGTTTTTCTTTCTCTTCCTTCCTGAGGCTCAGGCCCTCAGCCCCTACCTCCTCCATGTGCAGAGAGGTTTTGTGTGTTGGGAAGGGCAGTCTGGTGCTGTGGGAGGGAAGAGGAGGCCTTCCTGGATGGGCAGGAGCCAGCGCTTCCCTGGTGAGAGCCTGGGTGGGACATGTCCCTACGTCCTTAGAGCCAGCGGGACTGGCAGGTCATAGGGCTGGGAACCCATCTGTTTTCAGATAGTGAATCAAGATCCAGGCTCTTTTTGGCACCTGATTCTTTGACCTACTTAGCCACCATCAAGGCGCTGTCACCGTTAGTCTGGGGAAGCGGGCTGAGGTGGGGCCCAGGGAAGAGAATTTGGTTGAAAACCTGGAGAAGAGACCTGGGGAGCAGATTGGTGTAGCACCTGCACATTCCAGGAGGTGGCGATAGAGGTCAGGCAGAAAACAAAGTGCTCTACCTCAAAGCTGGAAGAGACTTCAGGGTTCATGTGACCCATTCTCAAAGCACAGAGGCCCAGAGGTGGATGTTTGAGATCACACGATGATTTGTGGTAGAGCCTAAAGTAGAAACTGGTCTAGCAACCCCACTACTCTCCTTCCCAGTCAGGTGGAGAAATAGCAAGTCCTAAATCATTTCACCTGCATTTTCCCATGTGATCCTCAGAGCTGTCGGGGGGAAAGGCAAGGCAGGATGGCTATTTATCCCTGTTTTGTGGGTGAGGAAACTGACCGAGAGGGGGAAGTAATGTGCTGGGTGGGGGGAGGGGGAGGTCACACAGCTCACTGATGTAGATTAGAATTCAGGCCTCAAGATCTCATCCCCAGACCTGTCTCCTCCCCGGAGGAGAGGCTAGCTTGTCCCCTTACTCATCAAAGGCTTCACGCCACTACCCTCAGCTCACGGGAACAGGAGGCTCTGTGAACTCCCCTTTGGGACTGCTGAATGGGTGGCTGAGGTTGGCTCTTGCCTTGAGACACTACTAATTACTGTAGAAACCACCATGCAAAATCAGCCAGCTTGAGGTTTTGCTTTCAGAGAAATCCAGTTATTTAGTCTGCACTTTGAAGGTGTCAGAAGCGAAAATAACCCAAGGGGAAAAAGGCATGAGGTGGGTAAGAAGGGAGTCTGGGAGAGGGGGAAGGAAGTTGTTAGAGTTCTGCTGTCTATAGAGACTATATTCGTTTCCTGTTTCTACCATATACATTTAATGACTTAAAGCAAAACTCATTTACTATCTTCCTGTTTGTGGGTCAGAAGCTGATAGGGTCTCAGTAGGCTAAAATCCAGGTCTCAGCAGGGCTGCATTCCTTTTTGGAGCCTTTTCCTGCATTCCTTGGCTTGTGGCCCCCTTTTCTCCATTTTTAACCAGCAACCTTGCATCTCTCTGACCCAGCTAGGAAGGATGTATTGCTTTTAAGGTGTGATAGTCCAGGTTAAGGGTCCTTAACTTTAATCGCATCTGCAAAGTCCCCTTTGCCATGTAAGGGAACATATCCACAGGTCTGGGGATCAAGGCAGGGCAGTGTCTCACAGCCTTCTCATCCTTGTGCCCAACACTGACCCTTGCGTTTTGCTTCCCTTCCCTCTTGGGTTAGCCCGGCTCAGGAGGACACTTTTGTGGCTAGTGCGGATCCAGCCTGAGATTGGCTTTCAGGGAAAGTGGCTGGGGTGAAGGGCCTGGAGGGGACTGGCATGACTAGTGGGGTCTTGCTACGCCTTTCCACCCCCATGCCCCTAACCTTCCATGCTGACATGGCCCTGTGAGTCCCTCATCTCTAGGGAGAATGTAACCCTCCTGCTAAACTCCTGGGTGGGGTGGCAATGGGAAGTTTTGCCCCTAAAGGCAGATGCTGGCTTGCGTGGGAATGGGAGCTAGAGAGGACTGGGTGCCTCTTGAACACCCTTAAGTGGTGTGAAGTGCAGAGGAGCCTCCAGACACTCCTGGGCTCCTGCTGGGTGCCCATGCTGGGCGGTTCCCTTTGGTTCTCTTCACCATTGTCAAAATCCTCTGAGGTAGTCAGTCTGGTCTTCAGTTTACCTGTGAGAAAACTCAGGCTCAGAGAAGTAAAGAGATCCATACAAGGTCACACAGCTAGTCAGGTGATTCTGACCTGGATCTCCCATTTCCAACTTTAGAGCTCCTTTAAGAAAGAACATGGAAGTCCTTGGTAAGGGAGTGCAAACAGGGCGGAGAGGAGATACCAAGGGTGGATTCCACTCCACTGAGGAATATTCAGTTTCCTTTTCTGTGAAATGAGGAGGATACTCCTGGGCCCCATGGCTATCGTGAGGAAATCAGTGAGATGGTGGACTTTGATGTGTCCTCAAATGTCAGCTGCCAGGTGGCCTTGATCACTAGTATAGTCCCACTCTCCAGTGGACGGCCCTGCAGGAGGGCACAGGGAGCCCAGGCTTGGAATAGTGGCCTAGGTTGAGTCCGTGCTCTTGCCCTGAGCTTCTGGGCACGCCTGCACCTTGGGGCGAGGAGGCAGTTGGGTTGGTAAACAATAACAGTAAGTTTGGGGTTTTCCTTTGACTAGGTTGGAGGCAGGAAATACAGAGGGCTGTGAATGACGAGTGGATAGGTCAGGCTTGCTCAGGGTGTAAAGGAAATTCAGTTATTGAAGGGAGGAGGGTAAGGGTGGTGAGGTTGGGGAAAGTGGCTGTCCCACTGACCATGAATGTAAACAAACCCGGGTACTCCTCGGGTAGGCCCGAGTTGGGCAGCCACCCCATCCTCAGCTCCTTCTGGGTTCTGTCTCTTGAAGCCTGCATCAGGGGCCCCAGCCACCCAAGGAGAGTCTGGCTGAGTTTGGAAGTAGCTGCGCTGCCTCTTGGAGGGGTCACCAGGCTTCAGCTCTGAGGTCCTTTTTAGTGACCCCATCTCCCTCTCCTCAGCTTGCACTCATTCAGACCAGAGTGGCTATCCAGCATCCTAGACCGCTGAATATCCAGGCACTTGCTGTATGCCCTGTGCTTTGGAAAAAACAAAGGAAGACCTGGTTCCTGCCCTTGAGGAGCTAGCTGGGGAGACACACAATACCTGTGTGCCGTGGCAAGTGGCCTCGACTTCGCTGCATCCACAGGCCTGGGCACATTCGAAAGTGTTCCAGACAGTGAGGGCTGTGTCATCCAAGCCCAGCTGGCACGGGGCAGCCTCTTGGGACCTCAGAGGCTTTAAGACTGGAGTCATGAGTGTGGTAAACACACACACACACACACTTTGGATCTTTGTCCTCTGGACAAAGAACTCACATCCATGCCCTGGGTGGGGATGATAGTGGTCCTCCCTCCACCTGGGCATGTAAGGATTAAATGGAGTCATACCTGAACTGAAAGGTGGGGGGTGCAAGAATAGGGCCACTGCCCCAAGCTCCAAGCCACCCCTCAGGCAGGTCAGTGCGTTGGCCTCAGCCTAAGCTGCTCTTTGAAAAGACATTCAGCCACTCCCCAAGAGCAAAATGCCACTTTTGAACCAGCCCATCCTGAGCACCCACTTTGCGTCACGCCCGGTGCTCAGGACTTTGGGGAGGCCGAGGCGAGTGAGAAGTGGGCCTCGCTCCCAACCTCAGTGTGGAGGAGGCGGAATGTTGCTCTCTGAGCTAGGAGCTGCAGGTCATCCTGGTGCAGAGGTGGACCTATTCTGTCAGACCCAGGAGAGCTTCCTAGCAGCCCTTGAAGCTGGCACTTGAAGGACAGGTTTGATGGTAGAAAATGAGGGAACAGCATGGTGGGGAGCTTCCCGCTGGATTTCCACTCTGGTTCCTCTCTGCAGGAGCCAGAGCCTTTCTTCTTCCGTAGGTTTGCCTGTCTGTCTTCTCTGAGCTGCTGTTTCTGTCTCTCCAGCTTGGCATTTGACCCCATGGGTTCTGCCCACAGAAATCTGATGTACTCTCTTGGTGGGGTGCCCTTGTTTTGTTCATTCTACCTCTCCATCTCCTCCAACTTGGATTCCTCTCATTCACGATGCATGTTCCCCCAAAACCAAAATTTGGAAATGTAGTCTGACCAGGATTTCACCACTTTAGTTTATTAATTTTTTTCCCCAAAAAACCTTGCGAAGTTCTACCTTAGACTTAGGCCATTTGTCGTCATGTTTTACGAATCATTATGGAGAATGGTGGCATTTTAGGAAATCGGTAATCCTCCTGGAAGGTTTCAGGGGCGGTTGTGGGTCTGCCTTGCTCCTCTGGCCTCTGCCACCAAAAAGCCTTCCTCATCCGTCCGCTGTCACTGTCCCAACACGACTGGCCAGTATATTGAAAGTGAAACCCTTGGGAGCCTCCCTGGTACAAATGCAAATTACAGTGTACTTAAGCTTCCACCCTTTTTATTTCTGACACACGGACATCTCAAACCCAGGGTTACCTTGGACCTCACATGTGCTCTCTGGAGGGGATAAGTATTGCTCTGAAGGTGAGTTGCTACTCCAGCCTTTGACTGGAAGTCTTTTGGCTGTCAAGCCTGCAGGATTTCAGATGGGGCTGCTGAGGTGGTGGAACCTGTGTGTGGTAAGTCATTTTTAGGGACCAGGGCTACCATGCAAATACATTTGTTTGCATAACTTTCTTGCTCTCAGGGAGAATAAAGTTTCCTATCCCCATCCCACACCCCTGCCAGGATTTGCAAGTGAAATATTGGGACTGACTCTCCCCCTTCACAAGTCCTCCCCTCCCTCTTGGTTTTGGTTTTGTCTCTGAGGCTCTGTGTGACCAAATGCTAGTGTTAGCCTCTCTGATCCTAGAGTAGTAGTGTTCCTGGGATCCTGACATGCAAAGTATCTGCAACAGTTATGCAAATGAGCACCCTGTCTGGGTGGCTTTGGTTATAACCCAGGGCAGTTGCTTGCTCTGGCCACCGCTGTCTGAGTCCATGTGAAACGTGATCTTGCTCTTACACACAGTCCAGGCAGCTGTGGGTTTCTTGTTCCTCAAACAGTTAGAGCCTCTTGGGGTAACAAGGCCTCAAGTTTCAGAATGAGCTGAGTTCTCCCAGCCCTTACTGTCTGATTTGGAGACCTGTGGTTCTGAATTCACCAGTCAAAGGTTTACTTTTCAAAGAAACCACTATCTCGTTTGAGTTTAAGACTGAGACCTCGGTTAGCTGGAGTCTGTGGTGCAGAGAGATCTGGTATTTGTAGTAAGACCCAGAGGTTTCTAGTACTCAGCTGTCTCCTTTTCCGGTCATAAAACTGTTCTAAGGAAACAGTCCTCATATTGAGACTCTAGCCCTAGCTCATATTCCACCCACTCACAGGAGGGTCAGGGCAGGAGGGGATGAGAGCAGGGCATTCTTTCACTCAGAGTGCAGGAAAGAGGGTAGACGAGAAACCCAGTCTTGACTGCTTATCTCAGACTCTGAAGATGACAGCAGACTCAGGGCAGGTGCGTGGTATCTTTTGGTTGGATGAATGCATCTGAAGGAAAATTAACGCAAGTAATTTTAGTAATTCAAACACAAGTTATATAGACATACAGAGTGAAGTGTGGTAGTTCCTCTTTATAATCCTCACTCAACTATGCCATCTCTCTTTCCAGAAATAATTTCTTTGGATAGCTTGATTTTATTTTGATTTTTATCCAAAAAGTTTCTATTAATTTACCTAGATACATATATGCTTATAAGCAGAACTTTTTTTGACAGTTACAACAAGCTTAAGTGGAATCATTAAATGGATTGTTTTGCATCTTGATTTTTTTAAAATTGTGATAAAAAACAACAGAATTTGCCATCGGCGCCATTTTTAGGTATACATTCAATAACAGTCACATTGTGTAAGCAATCTCCAGAATTTCTTCATACCGATTAAACACCATGCCACTTGCTTTTTAAATAGCATCTCTAAGTGAATTGCCCTGAGTGAACTCAATATTATCATATTCTTTTTTTTACAGTTACAGAGTATTCCATAGTACGGATGTGCCACAATTTATCTGCTCTAGATGGATATTTTGTTCCCCCTCCCCTACAGTTGGTAGAGATGTTGCAAATATTTTGTACAATATCTTTATATATTTGAGCACATATTTAAGAATATCTATAGTATGGATTCCTAGAAGTAGAGTGGCTAGATATAAGCATGTATACATTTTAGGTTGAGAATAGGCACTGCTGAAAAGACAGTATCGATTTATGAATGAATGCACTTATGAGTGAGAAGTCTATGAAAGTATTTGCTGTCAGCAGTGGAGCAATCTGGGGAGAGAGTAAGTCAGCGGAGAGTAAGAGGACATTCAGGGCACTTCCCAAAACAGAGATGCAGACTCTTGGCCGCATTGCAGGCAACTGAAAACATCACATCTCGAGGGGGTAGGGGAATTCTTCGACCTCTCCCCACATTAGTGGCTCTCACTCAATTATGATTATTTGCATATATTTTGAGTGTGTAGGCAGAATAGCTTAAGGACAAAAATCTGAGGTTCAGTTGTTCAGTCTCCTGCTGGTGTTTGATCGTGAGCAGGCTGTCTGACCTGCTTCTCAGACCAGTGTGCAAATGCCCCTAGGGAACGCAAGGAGATGAAAAGTGTGCCAGTAACTTTGACATAAGGAAGAGTCAGGGGCTAAGAGAGGCCCAGGGTGCTGTGGGGGACTACAGGGAAAGGAGTCCCTGTGGTTAAGGATATCAGGGAAAGATACATGGCGGAGGAGCGACTTTGGCTCAAGGTCCTAGGAGTTTGGGGGCACACAGGACACATGGATGTATTTTTTCTTACTACACAGGAGCTCGGCCACATTACCTCCAAAAAACTTTCATGGGACACTGGTCGTGTGCCCAGTTCTCTGCTGGTTACTGAACGTGAGGAGTCCGCCCTGGGTTGTGGGGGTTGATAACTCAGAGGCACATTGCACAGGGGCATTAAACTGGGTTCAAACTATGAGCAGGTGACTTGACCTCTCTGAGCCTCAGTTTATCAACCAGTAAAATGGGGATAATTAACAAGGCACCATGAGTATGTACCTCACAGACCTTTTATTATGGGGAGCTTAATTGTCCAAGGGTCCCAGCTCCTGTACTCTGAAATTCATTGTCACGTTTGTGCAGAGGCCACACTTCCCTTCACCTGCTCCTGATCAGTGACAGCACAACAGGGATGCTAAGGCACAGCCATTCCTGGGAGAGCCAGGACACTTTGCCTTGAGAAGTCCCTGGCAACTTTGTGGACCCTTGCGCCTATCTTCCTCTCCCTCTTTCCTCAGTGAGGTCAGACGTCATCTGATGGCTCTCCCTTGCAGCCTTGCTGCACATGCCCTCTCTATTTTCTCTCATGAAGAAATTTCCCCTAACAAAACCCTTATATGTTTAATCCTGTCTTGGCATCTACTCCTTGGAGAACCCAGACTAACAATGTCACTTCACAGGGTAGCTGTAAGGAACAAATGAAAAATCATGTAAAAAAAAAAAAAATCACGTGGAAGCCTTGGCATCGTTAAGTCATGTAAAAATTACAGAAAAGGCTTAGCCTGGCACACAGTGCTCACTATCACCATATATTCTCCTATATGACGTAGTAAGTACTGTAGACATTGTTATCCTACTAGTGCGAGCAGGTTGATTTAACTTAGTATTTAGGTTTGGGAATCCAGAAGCTGTGTTTTCCTGCCCCTTCCCTGCTCCATCCTCTCCTGAGTTCTTCATCCCCTGATGACCTGCTCCCACACATGTGCCCTTTTACAACAGACATGTGTGTAGTAGTTGTCTGGCTGTCCTGGGCCAGCCTTGACTCCCCTTTGTGGGATAAAGGTGGTTAACGCCGGTAGCTTTAGTTGAAAAAGAAGGCTGCTACAAAGCTCTGTGGCAGGGATATTCAGCCCCACTGTATCTGTGGCTCTATTAGCCTGGTGGAGAGGACACCCAGTCAAGCTGAGGTGTGGGCTTGTTGGGAGGCAGTGTGGGTAGGTGGGTGGGTCACTGAGGGACGTTTGCAGCCGGGCAGAGTTGGTGGTGGGGAGCCGAGAGAGGATGATGGGAAGACAGGGTGCCTTCAAGTGAAACAGACCATGAGAGATGAGGGTGACTCACAGGGTTTCTCTCGAAACCCCATGCCCATGGTCTCTAGAATGTGCTGAAAGGAGCCTGCCAGCCCCAGCCTAGGCCCCAGTTCTAAGAAGGCCTCTCCTTCCCTCCCTCCCACAATTGCTCAGATTAATCAGGCCCCCAGCTCTTGGGGAGGGGGGCATACTGTTCTCTTCTCTTAAAAGAATTTGGCAAAGAAAACCACTGGTTATATCCCAGCAAAGGAGGCCACAGAGATTAGGGCTGATTGGAAGGAAGTGTGAGAGCAGCGGTGTCTAGTTTGGGTTTTAGCACCTGCCTGCTCACACCACCGAAGATCATTTGGCTTGAGAGATTCGAGAAAGACTGTGTGTTGTGGTGTCGGCTGGAGCCCCAGACTCCTACAGATCAGGGTTCACGGTCCAGCTCTACCACTCGCAGTTCAGAGCCCTTGGCATCTGTATGCCTTAACTTCCCGATTAGTAAAAACAGTTCTTTAAGAGCGTCTTTGTCACAGTGTCATTATGAGAATGGAATGGCTGATCGGTGGCAATGTGTGGCCCAGTTCCTGGCATGTATTGAATGGTGGTGCAATGAGCAGCTTCCCATCTCAGTTTAAAGACCCCAGTTCCCTTTCATGACCTATTTTTTTTTCTTCTGGATTTTTGATCTCCAACAACCCGATGAAGGAGTGGAATAATTATCTCCATTTAATAGATTTGTAAGCTGAGGCTCCACTTGATTAAGTACCTAGGAAACAACCCCTGGGCTCAGCAGAGGTGCATAGGCTACTTGGACACAGCCCAGAGAAGAGGCCGTGGAAAAAGCTGACGCTCGGAGGGGCTCCATGCCCCTCGTCTTGCGAAGGCCAATTCACAGTTTGGAGGGGGTGAGGGGGCCTATAGCGTTCATGGACCTTAAGGGCTGGACGGGCATGGTGTAAAACCCTTTTGTCCACCCCCCAGCTCCCCAGGATGGAACACTCTTCCTTCAGATATGAGTACAACTCACTTTCTTTAAGTTTTGTCCACATGTCACCTTTTCAATGACACCTACCCTTATTGCCCTATTGCAATCTCCCTTCTATTTTGGACTCCCCACTCTGGGCACTCTCTATACTCCTTCAGGGCTCTAATTTCAAAAATCCCTTTTGTGGCCGGGCTTGGTGGCTCAACCTGTAATTCCAGCACTTTGGGAGGCCGAGGCGAGTGGATTGCTTGAGCCCGCGGATTCAAGACTAGCCCAGGCAACTTGGCAAGACCTCATCTCTACAGTAAATCAAAAAATTAACTGGGTGTGCTAGCGCATGCCTGCAGTTCCAGCTACTTGGAAGGCTGAGGTGAAAGGATCGCCAGAACCCAGCAGGTCGACACTGGGGTGATCGTGAGCATGCCACTGCACTCCAGCCTGGGTGACGGAGTGAGACTCCAACTCAAAAAAAAAAAAAATCCCTTTTATTAAAGTATAATGTACATACAAAATGTTACCCTACTTCATTTTTCCCATGGATACAATCCCTAATTCTGTACGACTTGTTTATTACAGCTGGCATGTAAACTCCACAAGGGCAGGGATTTGTGTCTGCCTTGTCCACTGACACATCCCCAGTGCCTAGCACACAGCAGGCCCTCAAATATTTGTTGACGGTTGGTGGGAACTCACTGGCATCCCGTACTCTTTGCAGAGAATGAAGATGCATCTCCCTGACTTGACAGTTTCGTGGAGAACAGCACAGGGTGCCAGATGAGTAAGTGCCACAGCGTGTGGCAGAGATAGTACATGCTCAGGACTGGGAGCAGGTCTCCAGAAGTCTGTGAGATCCACGGAAGACCTGGCAGAGGCTAGCTGGCACTCTGACTACCTCGATTCCTTTAGCTCTGTCAGCTGGGACAGCTCCTCCCGACCTGAGAGAGGGAAGGCTTCCCTCTGTCAACCCCCACATCCCTCCTGCTGCTCTTTCTGCTATTTCCTCTTGCTCTGCCCTCAGTGTGTCTTGTGGGGTAACCACACTAACCATTCCAACCCGTCTCATTCCTCAACTTGCCGTCCCAACAGGCTAAGCAGGGGCTGCTGCCAACAAGTTGCCCGCAGGCTTGTGCAGCCTGGGAGGGGCAAGTGGAAGACTGTTTGCCCTTAGAGTTGGACTCGTGGAGCACATTCCCGGCACCATCACAAAGTCCAGCACATAGAGGATGCTCAGTAAATACTGGATGAGTGTTTGGGTGAAGCTGAGGGTTAAAAGATGCCCTGAGAAGCCATTTAAATTACCCAGCCTCTGTCTAGACACAACAGTAACACCATTTAAACAAATTTCTGGGGTTTATTTCCACTTTATTATGTATTTGTATTTAGCATTTTATTTTATACCACTTTTCCCCAAATGGAAGCTTGCAAAATTGTATTCAATATAGTTGAGTACAAATAAACAACAACAACCAAAAAAAAAAAAAAATCAAGGAAATAAAAATAGGAATGCAAGGAGAGGAGTGTGTGTACCAAAAGGTCTTACCTAGCAGAGCCTGGTAGAGCTGAAACCCAGATAGTAAAGCCCTGCTGATGTTTGGATGTTTGTACCCCTGCTCCACCAATAAGCCATTCTGAGGACATGCCTGGGCCACCACCCTATGGTGAGTGTGTGGGCATGTCCCCTCTCCTGGACCTAGAGGAGGAGTAGAGTGTCACAATTCTCATGGGGTCCTAACTCCTCTCTGGCCTGTATCACATGCCCTCAACCAGGCATACCCAAGAGCAGGTCGAGGGGTAGGCATTCTGGGACGTCTCTGAGTCACAGGTCTCAGGATTGGAGGCCCACAAAGGGTGCTGGTGTTTCTCAGACTTTGGAAATCATAGGCCACCAAATCATATTTGTCATGCTTCACCCCTGCAAAGCTTTTGCTTAAAAGGCATCCCTACTCCAAACTCCTGAATAGCTACATATAGAGCAAAAATCCAGGGGATGTAATTTCTTTAGGTATTGTGGTTATAAAGAGGTAATATTTTATGTCTTCACTAAAAAAATATATAACGATATTTTCTCCAATTCTCATAGCACATTTGCAATTGTTTTCTGAGGAGCTAGACTAGAATTCCATGAACTCTGTAATTGAAGTCACAAATCCCAGAAGTTACTACCTCCCAGGAAGAATTTCTGTAGCCACGTTGGAAACCACACTCTTTTTTTCTTGATTTGTCTTCAGAGGACATGAAGAGTGGCTGGTGACAGCCTCTTTCGAATCATCCTGTGATAATTTACAGCAGGAAGCCTTCACAGTAAAGCTAATGAACCTTGAATTTTAGAGACTTGAATGCAGGGATCGTTATCTAATTTGGTATCTGTAGTTTTTATTTATATTTTTCTTAAAGACCGCCTCCAAATGACTCAAGGTTTGGGCATTATTGCTGGATCCATTGCTGCTTGTATTCCATGGTAGAATAAAAGGCTAACTGTACACTATAGATCCCTGTCCCCTTCTGTAGTTGTTGCTGGGAAGTGACTGCCCAGATGGTTATGTTTCTCAGCCCCTCTTTCACCTAAAAGACTTGGTTCTAACCAGTGGAATGTGGGTAGAAGGGATATGCCCACCATTCCCAATCCTGATGTATTAAAACCTCCCATGCAATTCCCCACAGTCCCTCTTTTCTTGTCTTCTGGATGCATGTTGACAGCTAGGGCAACCTTGGAGGCCATGCATTAGTGACAGCCAAATGTAGTGGCATCTGACTCTGTTTTTGGTGTTTGTTGACAGCTCTCAAGCCCACCACTCCTCTTACACCACCCACACCATAAGCTGATAAAAAGACCTAAGAATTTCCTCCTTTGGCATCGGCAGGAAGTTCAAACCATGCAAGTCCAACCCTGCCCTCTCCCCTAACTATTCCCAAACCTAAACCAGTTGCCCCTGTCTTCTCTCTCTCAAGTCATTTTTGGACCTACTTGGGAACCTACCCTGCCCTCACCAGAAAGCCCCGTTTTGTGAGTAAAAGACCTTTTCATAACATTTTGGTGCATGAGTGGCATCATCAGTCTTGACATTCGAAAAAATTTTGGATGTGTGGGTCCATCCTGTTTCAAGGGATGACTATAACACAGAGCCTCCAGCAGCATGAATGACTGTGTGGAGCAGAGCTGGCCTGCACCTCTCCTTACTCCCTTCATGGCTTCCCCCTCCACAGATATTCTTTCTGGGAGTGAGAAATAGACTTCTGTCATGTTAAGCCACTGAGATTTCAGGGTTTATCTTTTACAGCATCTAGTATTACCTTAACTAGCATACCCAGTGATAAAGCTGGCACTCTAGTTCTAATCATTTTCTAATTCATCTCAATACCTGAAGTAGCTTTTGGGAAATTTGAAAAAAAAATATTGTTGGATATTTTCCTTTCTGGCTACAGAGAAGGTGATGCCTCTTTGTCTAAAGAGATTGTAGATCGTGGAGCCTTTTGATTCAGGATACAAGAACAAAGATGCTGTGATTCTGGAATTATGGCTCATTTCTTTGTTTTATAGCACTAGTATGTGTTTATTCATCCATAAAATAAACAGAGGGGAGGGAGGAAAGGGTTAGCATGTGTTATGAAACAATAGGGGAAGGAAGGGAAAGGAAAAAGCCATTGCAGGAAAATTAGCCATCGAATAGACATCCCCCAGTGATGGAGTCACTCAGGCCCAAGGAAGCTGCTGGTCAGGAATGAAGGGAAGGGATGGAGACAGACAGGCACAACCTTCCCACCCTCCATAGCCAACATTTTACACAAAGCTTTGGTTTCTGGCAATAAACATGGAGGTCCACTTGTGTCACCTGTTTAGCAAGCCTTGGCTCCTGTGACGTATGTTTCTCACAGCGACAGAAGGGTCCTGACACACATGCACCCCTCTTTTCTCAGGGTCCCACTTGCTCCTGGCTTCTATGTGGAAGACTTCCTATTGCTTTTCTCAGCTTCAGGAGTGGAGTGGAATGCTGGAGTATAAAACCAATGGTGTGTGAGCCAGTCAATGAGAGGGCAAAACGGCTCACTCTATAGAGCCCACCTTTGAGGCTGTGAAGGCTGCTGGGATTGTGCTTGGGGAGAGAACTGTATTGGGGGAGTCTGTCAATATGAATGCAGAGTCAGATTTCAGGGGAGCTGCAAAGAACCTCAAATGTGAAGGCTGAGGCAAGGACAGAACAAGCAACATAGTTAGGGGGTCAGATTGCCTTAGAGCAGAAAAATTGAGGTTCACTCAAAATGAACAGATGATTTTGCACGGTACCCAGTTTGTGTGGAGAGGGCAGATCTGAGGTCATTCCGGTCTAAACAAGTTACTCATTTTATATGGTCTTGGAACTGATAGATTTCAATTTCCAGTAGACTTGGTGTATTTGGATTTCACCGAGGCATCTGACACAGTACAACCCACAACACACAGTATGGCAAACATCATGGTGCAGTTGCTGCTAAAATATGACTTGTGCCTATAATCCCAATGCTTTGGGAGGCGAGGTGGGAGAATTGCCTGAGCCCAGGAGTTCCAGATCAACCTGGGCAACATAGTATGACCCCATCTCTACAAGAAATGAAAGAATTAGCCAGGCATGGTGATGCGTACCTATAGTCCTAGCTACTCAGGAGACTGAGGCAAGAGGACCACTTGAGCCCAAGAGTTCGAGGCTGTAGTGAGCCATGATCATTCCAGCCTTGGTGACAGAGCAAGACTCTCTCTCTCTCTCTCTCTCTCTCTCTCTCTCTCTCTCTCTCTCTCACACACACACACACACGTGGTTATAGCGGTGACGCTGTCTCATGACATAATCTTGGAGAAAGAGGATGATCACCCTAATCCATCTGGGCAGGCACAACTACAGGACTGTCAGCTACACCTGGTTCCCCCAGCTTCCCCTCATTTCCATGACCTCAACTCCTATTTTCTCTTTTATCTGTCTGGCTGTTCTTTCTTGGTCTCCATTGCTGATTCTTCTTCCTCAACCATTAAATGGTTTTATTCCTCACTAGTTTAAACCTTCTCTTCTCATTCTACCTATTTTTTCTGAGTGAGTTGATATCCTCTTCCATGGCTTTAGTTACTGTTTTAATACTGTTGACTCTGGAATCTTGTGGAGATGTCTTCTGAAATCCAATTAGACATCTCTACATAGGTATCTTGGAGTATCTCAACTGAATATATCCCAAATTAGGCTCTTTATCATCCTCCTTTTTTTAAAGACCTGAGCTTCCTTCAAGGTTTCTATTCTCAGTAGATGGCACCATCTGCCCATTTGTCTAAGGTATCCTTGATTTCTCCCTTTCCTTCATTCCTCACATCCAGCCAGTCACCAAATATAATTTGAACTAGCTCACAAATATATCTATATAATTTACTTTTTATTTCCACTGCTACTACCTTGGTTCAGGCCATTGTCTGAATTTTTTTTTTTTGGCTTAGATTACTGCAATAGGTGTTGAATTGGTCTCCCAGCTTCTGGCTTTATTCTCCTCAAATCCACTTTCCACACAGCAGCCAGAGTGTAAATATGATTGTGTTATTTTCCTACTGGAAACCTTTTCTTATCCACAGTTTGCTTGCTTCCATCTGTAATCAGTCAACAAGTCGCACAACTCCAAGGGTGAAATGTGTATTATACTATGTGTGAATGATGTCCCGGAAGTGGTGTGATACAGGGACCCACACACTCTGTCCCTCACTGTCACTGTTTAATTGTCTTCCCTTCTGGACTGGAGCTCCACATCTGATTCTGTGTAAGTCTGGCACAAAGTTGGAACTCAATCAGTATTTTTTAAAATTAATAAATGAGGTTTCAGGAGAGAAATGGCTTATTGGAATGCGTATAAGAAATAAGAAAAAGAATTCTGGAAACCACACCTTTTACAGAATAAGTAATTGACTGTATTTAGTTTGGAGAAGTAAAGGTTGATCACAGACACAATAGCTGCTTTTAATATATGTCAGGCTATCTTGTGAAAACTAAATACATTTATTCTATTTTTTCCCAGAAAGTTAAATAAGACAGCTGAAGGCAAGTTATAGGGAAACAACTTTGGGACTGACAGTAAAATTGAAAGAACATCCCAATACTGAGAGCTATCCAGAAATGAAACTGGTGGCACCCAGTGAGTTCTGCATCATTGCAGATACTGAAGTCGGAGCTAGATGTCCATCTGTAGTATCACTGTGGGTGGTGGCTGGATGAGAGAACCTTTGAGGGCCTTGCTTGAAATGTTTGTGCTTTTTTTTCCAAGTCAGAGTCTTACTCTGTCGCCCAGACTGAAGTGCAGTGGCACAATTACGATGATCACGGCTCACGGCAGCCTTGGCCTCCTGGCCTCTAGCGATTCTTCCACCTCAGCATCCTGATTAGCTGTGATTATAGGTCCATGCCATCACACCTGACTAATTTTTGTTAGAGATAAGGTTTTGTTATGTTGTCCAGCGTGGTCTTGAACCCCTGGGCTCAAGCAATCCTTCTGCCTCGGCCTCCCAAGGTGCTGGGATTACAGGTGTGAGCCACTGTGCCTGCTCATCTCTGATTTTATGACTGTGAGGAAGGTGTATTTTTTGCTTCAACTCAGCATTTTTATGTAATGCATATCTATGCTTGTTACTACTGAGGACATAGGACTGCACTCATCCCAGCACTCAAAGGTGCACAGTCAGTTTTGAGGGACAATGTCAAGCTCATAGGAAGCCCTCAGAAGGCAGAACCCTGCAGAATATCACCACACATCTAAATGCATAGTAAAGTATGGTTTTGCATTGTGGAGGAAGGCTTCCAGAAGAAAAGGAGCTTGAAAAAGGCCTCAGTGGACAGGAAAGAGCTGGAGAGGAGGGTCCGCTCTAGGAGGAAGGGGCTGATGGTGGAGCCTGAGAGAGAAGCAGACACGGCAGGTGCTCCTCATCCCTTTCATTCACAGTCTCAGAGTTTGCACTGAGCTTTGTGGCACTCTGGTTTCCATAGCTGAAGATAATGAGGAAGAGGCTCATGGTTTCAGCCCCATTCTTCAGAGAACTCCAGAAATGCAGGAGTCATGGCCTGTGGTGAAAGGGAATGAACTCCCTGTTTGCTTCCTTTAAATATTTGGGGTTCACTGAGTGAGTCAAAGGTGACTCAGCTGCTCAAAAGGAAGAAAGGAGTAGGGGAAGCCCCAGAATTGAAGATGCCCAACTGTTTCTAGTCCAAGGGTTCACATGTCTTTTTGTACATACATTTGGCTGCAAGTAACTAGAAGCCCAATTAGGAATGCCCTAATCAAAATGAAAATTATTGTCCCGCATATTGAAAACTCTGAGGTAGTTCTGATTCAGGACTGGTTAATGCATGGGTTTAACAAAATCACCAATGTCCTACTTCTTTCCATTATTTTGTGTTCTAAGTGCTTATTTATCCCCTTAGGCTGAGTTCCCCTCATGGTCACCAGAAGATTTTAGCAATCCCAGGCTTCAAATGTAGACAACATTGAGAGGCAGGAAAAAAAAGCCTAGATCCCTTGTTTTTAAGAGTAAGAAAACATTTCCCAATAATCCTTCCATCCTGGAGAGACTCAGACCTCTTCCCATGTCTTATTGGCCAGGTTATATCACAAACTCAGTCCTAAGTCAGTCACTGGAGAGATAAAAGGAATTACCATGGCAGGGGTCCAGTTCCCTGAAGCACATGGATGCATGACATCTGAATAAAATCAGGGTTCTTTATCATGAAAGAGAAGGCATGCCATATGTCCTTCTTAGGATGCTAAGTTCTTTGGGCATGTTGGAGAACAGGGTAGAGGTGACCTGGCCACTTGCCTTGCTTGAGCTGGGAATCCGAGTCAGGACATGATGACTGTGCTAGGGTAGCTGTGGTTGGTTTGTTGATGGGACCTGAGATTCTCACTGGAGCAATAGGTTGTGGGTTCAATTAGATCATCTTTAAGATAACTCACCTGGTGTTGTGCTAGGCCTGTAGCATAGCATCTCTTGTAATCTTCATCTCAAATTTACAGGTCAAGGATTATTATTTCTACCTCCAGATAAGGAATTGAAATTATGTAATTATCCAAGATCAATAGTAAGTGGTAGAGTGGGAATTTGAAATTGACTTAGTCTATGTATAATATATGCATTTCTCCCATTTACATCTCACTGCCTCTTCCTTCCAACTTAAGAATTTCTATGAGACTGGGAGAAGCCTGAAAGTGTGATTTAGACCTGTGCTTCTCAAACTAGCTTTGGCTAAGAACCAGATTAAAAAAAAAAAACTCAGTTCATTATGGATCAACATTTTTGTAAAATGAAAATAATTTCTATGTGATAAATGAAATGATACTATAATAAAGATATACAAAATACAAGCCTCATTTTGAATTATTCTATCTAAAAAATACAAAAAGAATACTTTGTCAAATTGCCATACTTCTGAACATTCTTAATTTCTATACTTACCTTGCCACACACTGGTAACAAATGGCTCATGGACCAGGTCTGGTCTTCAGTCCATGCTGACCAGCACTGATTTAGACAGCTTTCTGCCTCTATTCTCTTCCTTGGACTGCAACTGAGGATGTTTGACACTTGGATGCTTCTGCTGAGATGATGGTGGGAGAATTACTGGTTGTGATATTAAGACAAACAGCGGAGGAAGAGGTTAGGTTTTGCACTGTTATTTTTATAGGGGCTTCTATTTCCATCAAGAGATTTATATTAGACTTGAGGAAGCAATCTCTGGATGGTGATTTTCCATCTTTTAGCAATGTAGGAAAGAGATTGAGATCGAGGGTAACATGTGAGAGAAGAAACTCAGGGGATAAAGAACCTGCACACCAAGGGAAAAAGGTCTATGTTTGGAGATTTGCTGGAGGTTCCTTGTTGAATGTGTCATTGAATGATGACTCATCTTGGCAAAAATATAAGCTTGATTTGAGTGACTCTAAGGTTGTGTGTGGTTAATGTTCAGACATATGTTATTTTTCCTGATGTAAAAATGACTTCAATCTGGTAAGATCTGTTTACAAATATATAGATATTTTCATTTATTAGGAAATTTCAATTATAATAGGAAGACTTTCCAAGAAATCTAGATCTATTTTTCTCTAAGATTTAGGAATTCTAGAATGATCATTTGCCAGTATACAAAACTCTAAGAACTCTACACATGTGGAAATCAGAATCTACCAGAAATTCTAGGATGCTCAAATATCTTCTCCCTTTCCTCTTCATTCACAAATGATTTAGCACTTATATTCTTCCGTCTACTGCCATGAGTCTGATGGACTTTAATGCTCTTATGGATGACTTATCCAAAATGTGGCTTTTTCAATTCCATGACTTCCATATTTCCAATGTTCCTTTCCTTTCCTTGCCTATACTCAGCTACTTGCTCTAATGGTTACAGCTCAGATTTTGTCATTCCTCCAGACTGTCCCACCACCAAAGTCTCTTCATTTAGACATTCCATCTTCTGGCCACGGGCTCTTTTCCTTGGTGATTTAGATCCTTCCACTACAACTGTTCCTTGACCTCATGGTCAAGGATCCCAGTCCATGGGCTCATTTATAGTAGCCCTTTTTGTCAGCTCTCTCCTGCCGCTGCTTTCCTCATTTTTCAACTTTGACTCCTTGGTCCATCTATCCAACTAGGATCCTAGTTATACAGGCATACCTTGGAGGTATTACAGATTCAGTTCCAGACCACTACAATAAAGAGAATATTGCAATAAAGCAAGTCACACAAATTTTTGTTTTCCCAGTGCATATAAAAGTTATATTCACACTATGCTGTAGTCTATTAAGTATGCAATAGCAGTATGCCAAAAAAGTACATTAACATACACATCTCAATTAAAAATACTTTATTGCTAAAAATGCTAACAATCATCTAAGCCTCCGTGAGTTGTAATTTTTTTTGCTGGTGGAGGGTCTTTCCTTGATGTGGATGGGTGGTAGTTGCTGAAGATTGGGGTGACTGAGGCAATTTCTTAAAATAAGACAATGAAATTTGCTGCATTGATTGATTTTTTCTTTCATGAAATAATTCTCTGTAGCATGTGATGCTGTCCAACAGCATCTTACCCACAGTGGAACTTCTTTCAACATTGGAGTCAATTCTCTCACCCTCCCGCAACTTTATCAATTAAGTTTATGCAATATTATATATCCTTTATTGTTATTTTAACAATGGTCATAGCAGCTTCACCAGAAGGAGATTCCACCTCAAGAAACAACCTTCTTTGCTTATTCATAAGAAGCAACTCCTCATTATTCAAGTTTGATCATGAGATTGCAGCAATTCAGTCACATCTTCAGTCTCCACTTCAAATTCTAGTTCTCTTGCTACTTCTACCACATCTGAGTTACCACTGAAGTCTTGAACCCCTAGAAGTCATCCATAAGGGTTGGAATTGACTTCTTCCAAACTTCTGCTAATGTTGGTATTTTGAATTTCTCTTGTGAATCAGGAATGTTCTTAATGGCATCTAGAATGGTGACTCCAGAAGGCTTTTAATTGACATTGCCCAGATCCAACAGAGGTCACACAACTTGTCGCAGCCTTACAAAAATGTATTTAGTAAATAATGAGATTTGAAAGCTGAAATTGCCAGGCTCGGTGGCTCAGCCTGTAATCCCGCACTTTGGGAAGCCGAGGTGAGTGGATTGCCTGAGCCCACGGGTTCAAGACCCACCTGGGCAACTTGGCGAGACCTCATCTCTACAATAAATCAAAAAATTAGCCGGGCGTGATAGCGTGAGCCTGTAATTCCGGCTACTTGGAAGGCTGAGGCGGAAGGATTGCCGGAGCCCAGCAGGTCGAGGCTGCAGTGACCAGGAGCGGCCACTGCACTCCAGTCTGGGTGACAGAGTGAGACTCCAACTCAAAAAAAAAAAAAAAAAAAAAAGAAAGCTGAAATTACTCCTTGATCCATGGGCTTCAGTGTAGATGTTGTGTTAGAAGCATGAAAACAACATTCATCTCCTTGTACATCTTTATTAGAGCTCTTAGGTGATCAAGTGCATTGTCAATGAGTAGTACTATTTTGAAAATAATCCTTTGTATTTTTTCTGAGCAGTAGGTCTTAACAGTGGGCTTAAAAAAGTATTTGGTAAATCATGACATAAACAGGTATTCTATCATCTAGGCTTTGTTGTTCCATTGATAGAGCACAGGCAGAGTAGATTTAGTATAATTCTTTTTTTTTTTTTTTGAGTCAGAGTCTCACTCTGTTGCTCAGTCTGGAGTGGCCACCCCCGCAGCTACCTGTTGGGCTGAGGCGATCCTTCCTCCTCAGCCTTCCAAGTAGCCGGAACTACAGGCACATGCTACCACACCTGGCTATTTTTTAAATATATTGTAGAGACGAGGTCTCACCAAGTTGCCCAGGCTGGTCTCGAACTCCTGGGCTCAGGCAATCCTCTCAACTTGGCCTCCCAAAGGGCTGGGATTACAGGCTTGAGCCACCACGCCTGGCCTGATTTAGTATAATTCTTAAGGTCCCTAGGATTTTCAGAAAGGTCAATGAGCATTAGATTCAACTTAAAGTTACCAGCTATATTAGCCCCTAACAAGAGAGTCAGTCTATCCTTTGAAGCTTTGAAGCCAGGCATTAACTTCTTTCGCTATGAAAGCCCTGGATGACATCTTCTTCCAATATAAGGATGTTCCATCTACATGGGAAATCTGTTCTTAACATATCCATCTTCATCAGTTATCTTAGCTAGATTTTCTGAATAACTTGCTGCAGCTCTATATCAGCACTTGCTCCTTTACCTTATACTTTTATGTTGTGGGGATGGCTTCTTTCCTTAAATCTCATGAACCTCTGTTAACTTCCAACTTTTCTTCTGCAGTTTTCTTGCTTCTTTCAGCTTTCATAGAATTGAAGAGGGTTAGGGCCTTGCTCTGGATTAGGCTTTGACTTAAGAGAATATTATGGCTGGTTTGATCTTCTATCTAGACCACTCAAACTTTGTCTGTATCAGCAACAAGGCTGTTTTGCATTCTTATAATTTATGTGTTTACTGGCGTAGCACTTTTAATTTCCTTCAAGAACTTTTTCTTTGCATTCACAACTTGGCTAACTGGCACAAGAGGCCTAGCTTTTGGTCTATCTCAGCTTTCAACATGCCTTCCTCATTAAGCTTAATCTCTTCTAACTTTTTAAAGTAAGAGACATGTGACTCTTTCTCTTTCTTTCTTTTTTTTTTGAGTTGGAGTCTCACTCTGTCGCCCAGACTGGAGTGCAGTGGCCGCTCCCGGCCACCGCAGCCTCGACCTGCTGGGCTCCGGCGATCCTTCCGCCTCAGCCTTCC
>CAUYQG010290049.1:0-23621 GCA_963574415.1 Tarsius wallacei
TTGCACTATGACCTTGGATAAGTTACTTATACATACCAGAACTCCATTCCCTCAGCTAAGGCCTATTGAGATAATCATGGTACTTATCTTTTATGTCACTGTGGACTGAGTTAATATATAGGAAATACACAAAAGGGGGACCAAAAAAAATGGAATTATTTTTTGGAGGGCAGGCCCCTTGTAGTAAAGGCTTCCCCTGCTAGGTTCTAGGAAGTGTTCTAGGAACCTGTCAGCAGCAGTGTACCAGCTAATGTTGTTGTGAGAGGCTATGTTCGGCTTCAGTGAATGTTTTTGGAGATTCTTTCGATGTGTTTGCCCATTTCATGATGGGTGATTTACAAGTGCACCTGCCAACACCGTGCTGAATGTTCAGCGGTTTTTGACTAAAAATGATCCCCATATTCCACCCTCCCTATTCACCTGATCTCACCCAAGCAACCTTTTTTTTTGTTTCTCCGTATGAAAAATTTCCTCAAAAGGTAACATTTTGCTGATATGGAAGCAGTGAAATAAAAAACAGCAGAAGCACTAAAAGGCATCAAAATTGATGAGTTCAAAAACTGTTTTAAGCAGTGGGAAAAGAATCTTGGTGGGTGCACTGCATCACATGGAGAGTACTTTGATGGTGACTAAAGTTTAAACATGTAAGAATCAATACACTTTTTAAAAAATAAATTCTGGGTTTTTTTGGGTCCCTCCTGATATATAGCAAACATTAAACATTACATATTTGATATTGTTACTATCATGATGATCCCTTAGAGTTCATGTACCTTTGGGAAAGATCTTGGAAAGAGACATTTGACATTGAGAGGCCTTCAATAAAGCCTTGGAGCAGAGGGTTTGATTTCTAGACCTGGCTCTTCCTCAGACTGAGGACTTCAGCAAGCCTCTTTGTGCCATTTCCTCACTGGAGCATGAAATAATCATAATCCTTGTTCTAGTCTACAGGGTTGTTTGGAAGCAAATATGAAATCATGTGCACATGATTATAAACATTCAAAAGTGCTCAACCAGCCGGGCTCGGTGGCTCAGCCTGTAATCCCTCACTTGGGGAGGCTGAGGTGGGTGGATTGCCTGAGCCCACGGGTTCGAGACCTGCCTGGGCAACTTGGTGAGACCTCATCTCCACAATAAAAAAAAAAAAATCAGCCAGGCGTGGTAGCACGCACCTGTAGTTCCAGCTACTTGGAAGGCGGAGGCGGAAGGATCGCCGGAGCCCAGCAGGTAGAGGCTGCGGTGGCCAGGAGCGGCCATTGCACTCCAGTCTGGGCGACAGAGTGAGACTCCAACTCAAAAACAAAACAAAACAAAGCAAAAATAAAAGTGCTCAACCACTGTGTGGCAAAGCCTCTACTGACTATTCAGATATCGACGTAGTTTTAGGATTCACATGGGTCCTACACTCTTCATGCTGCTTATGTGGATGTCAGGTGAGCAGTTACTACATTTTAGAGTCAGGACCCCATAAATATGCAGAAATACTTCTAGAATATTTTGTGGAAATTTATTTACAGATATATTAAACCAAAAAGTGTCTATACCAACTACGGATCTGTGTTGAAAGACTTGGTTACATACCAGATGAAAGAAATCATGGCCTTTTCTTTTCTTTTTCTTTTTTGAGATGGAGTCTCATTCTGTCACCCAGGGTGGCGTGCAGTGGCACACTCATGGCCACCGCAGCCTCGACCTGCTGGGCTCCGGCGATCCTTCCGCCTTAGCCTGCCAACTAGCTAGAACTACAGGTGCGTGCTACCATGCCTGGCTAATTTTTGATTTATTGTAGAGACAAGGGCTTGCCAAGTTGCCCAGGCTGGTCTCAAACCCACAGGCTCAGGCAATTCACTCGCCTCGGCCTCCCAAAGTGCTGGAATTATAGGCTGAGCCACTGAGCTCAGCCCTTGGCCTTTTCAACAGTCTCCTAGACACCATAAGAGTTTCCGAGAAAGGAAATTAAATCAAGTAACCAGAATAGGGGAAAGTGGAAAGGCAAGAACACTCTCACACCTTTACAAATGCCACTTAAGCAACTTGTCCCCACCATTCCTAGGCCCATAGGGTGAAGTGTTCTTTGCTTCAGAAGGGGATGACTCGGGATTTGAGAAAAGCTGAATCCAGGGCAGACAAAGCAGACTCGTTTTATAGATGTTCCAGTTACCAAGTTGTTTTTCTTTTTGCTTGAGTCAGGGGTTCCCTTTGTTGTCCAGGCTGGAGTACAATGGTATGATCTCAGCTCACTGTAGTCTCGACCTCCTGGTCTCAGGCAATCCTTCTGCCTCAAATTCCTTAAGTAGCTGGGACTACAAGCATGCATCACCATACCGGGCTAATTTTTTTCTTTTTTGTAGAGACGAGGTGTTGCTCTGTTGCTCAGGCTGGTCTTCAACTCCTGGGCTCAAGCAATCCTCCCATCTCAGCCTCCCAAAGTGCTGAGATTATAGGCTTGAGTCACTGCGCCCGGTCCCAAGCTCTAAAATAAATAAGTTTGTTTCTATAAATATCAAGAAGATTACACTTCTTGATAGTTTTTAAAAAGAAGCTGTATGTTAGAAAATTTGGATACACAGATACACTGACAATGAAAAACACCTAAATTCTGCTGCCACCACAGATGATTGATGTCACCATGATAGTGTGTTTCCTTCGAGCTGTCTCACACCGTGAGTACACATACATGGCTCTATAACATGGGGGTTATTCTGCATATGCAGTTTCAGGGCCTACATCTGTTGTTTAGTATTCTGGGATGAGAATTTTCGTAGGACAATATTCACAACAGGCAGTGTAGAGGACAGTAAGTGCAAGTAGTTGCTGGCAGTGTCTGATCGAGTTGCTGTGTAGCCTGAAAGAGTTTGGAGGGCAGAGCATTAAAAGAGACTAAATTAAAAATTAAAAGGAAAAAAAATCTCTCCCGGTAAAATAAAAATAAATAAAAAAGACTAAATTTCAGTTCATCTATGCGATGTCTGACCGCCTTAGAGGGGCACACAGGAGATGTGAAATGTAAAGCAAAAACGTGGTACTAGATAAAGGATGATCAATGTTGATGATTTGTTTCATGCAGTAAATTTGATCCCCATTGACATTTAAAGTCAGGGGCTTTAGTAGACACAGATGAGGTAATGGGATTAGGACTTCTATTTTCAAATCTAAAGCTTCTTGCCCGGCTGTGACACACCATGAAATATTGACAAACATGTCGCCTTCCGCTCTTTCAAAATAGTAACTTTTGTGTTCTACACTGAGGACATTTCCTAGGGATGGGCTTGAACCCTGCAGTGAGACACACAGCAGATGGCACATGTGTTTACAAGCATTTACTTGTTGCTTCCTCTTCTCTGCAAATACGAGAGAAGTCTAGCAAAGGATATAAAGGTGGAATTGTCTGTCCATCTTTAAGCAAGAACCTTGGTTACATTTTAGGGCAGGATGCACAACAGAAAACACAGGCCTACTTTCTTAAAGACTTCCACTTATTTTTTGTCCATGCACTGTGGCTCATACCTGTGATCCCAGCACTTTGGGAGGCCAAGGTAGGAAGATTGCTTGAGGCCAAAAATTTGAGACCAGCCTATGCAACATAGCGAGATCCTGTCTCTACAAGGAAAAAAAAAAAACATTAGCCGGATATGGTGGCACACACCTGTAGTCCCAGCTACTCAGGAGGTTGAGGAGATAGGATCACCTGAGCCCAGGAGGTCAAGGCTGTGGTGAGCCGTGATTGTGCCAATGCACTCCAGCCTGGGCAACAGAGTGAGACCCCAACTCAATAAAAAAAAAAAAAGACATTCAAGAGTATGGACATATAGCAAAGGAATTTCTATACTATCTTTTTTTTTTTTGAGTTGGAGTCTCACTCCGTCGCCCAGACTGGAGTGCAGTGGCACATTCCCTGCCACCGCAGCCTTGACCTGCTGGGCTCCGGCGATCCTTCCACCTCAGCCTTCCAAGTAGCCAGAACTATAGGTGCACACTACCATGCCCGGCTAATTTTTTGATTTATTGTAGAGATGAGGTCTTGTCAAGTTGCCCGGGCGGGTCTTGAACCCGTGGGTTCAGGCAGTCCACTCACCTCGGCCTCCCAAAGCGCTGGGATTACAGACTGAGCCATCAAGCCGGGCTCTGTGCTATCTTTAAGAGCAGGCCGTGGCAAATACAAGCATTTGATAAAGTTCAAGAGCAAATGAAGAATAAACAGTCGGTAAAATATTTAGAGAGGAAGAATGTAACAATCCTATCTAAAAACCTTAAGATTTCTGATTAAGAGGAAATAGGCACATACTGCCTTCAGCATCAGGGCAAAATTAAGCTGGAGAAAGAGATCTTCATGACGTGAGTTTTTCTTTATTTAACTTAGGGTTGGATTCCCTTGGGAACTTTTTGAGTGTGTCTAGGGTACTCTGGTGACTCCTGGTGTTGACTTCAGGTTTCAGGGAAGGAAGGGTAGTGGGAAGGAGTGAAGAATAAAAACTCACCACCACCACCACCTCCAAGACAACAGCAGAGCCACTGACCCTGGCCAACCAGGTACCGTATGCCAGGTGGTCTGTCTAAAGCCATGCCAAAACAATTTCACTTGGTCCTGGACATACTGAGGCAGGTGCCTATTGCCTCTATTTTAGTGATGGGCTGAGAAATTAGGAGACTTGGTCAAAGTTACAAAGCCAGTAGGAGGAGAACTAGGTTCTGAGCCCAGGAGGTCCAAGTTCACAACCCTTGGTTTTAACCACTCTGGTATATTACAGCTTGGAGACTGCAGTTCTACATCGTTAGAATTGTCCAATCTTGAAGAAGAAGTTTCTCCATTTCTTTTTTTGAATTTCTGGGCTCAAGTGATCCTCCAGCCTCAGCGTCCTGAGTAGCTAGGACAACGGGTGTATGCCACCGCACTTGGCTAAGTTTTTTAATTTTTTGCAGAGGCAGGGTCTCCTATGTTGCTCAGGCTGGTCTTGAACTCCTGGGCTCAAGTGATCCTCCCCCATTCAGCCTCCCAATGCACTGGGATTACAAGTGTGAGCCACCACACCCGGCTGTTGCTCAATTTCCTCATTTTTGGTCTAATGTGTTATAAAGACTAATGAGATATGTGAACGTCATTTGTAAAATATGGCATGCTACGTGACTTAAATTATTTTCATTGAAACTGATAAAGATGAGAAAGAGGCAGCACTTATTCAGTCGAGTTTGGGGTTTTGTTTGTTTTGATTACTACAGTATAAAAGTTTCTAACTTTAATAATCAATAGAAGGCAATGAAATAACTGATATTTATCACCATGCACATTAAGTACTAAGAAAAAGGAGTAAACATTCCTTGTATCAGGAACCTATACTTAGAAAGAAAAAAATAGTGATTATTTTGACAAGACAGTGACTTAAAATGGCTCCTTGGGGAGCTCTGTAATTCCAGTGCGGAAGCCTATTCTAGATTTCAGAAAGGGGAAATAACTATTAAGGACTTGTGGCTCTCCAGATAATGACTTCCTGTTCCACAAAGACATCGCACAACCGGTAGAAATAACAGCTGATCTCTGATCCTTATTCCACATCCTATGGCTACCATCTACAGAGCAGGCTACAGGAGCCTTCATGTGGATCCAGGCCTCTAAAGCCTGAACTGCCTCAGATACACACAATCCCCAGAACTTAAAGGCTAAGCTTACAAAGAGTTACCTCTGAGCAAAGTCACCCTGGACTCAGACTCCATCTGTCTGAAGCCAATAAACTCCCAAGCAGCTGAAGTCCCTGATCTATTTCTCTGTCATTCCACACAGATATGATCTGTTTGTGTTTATTTTCCTGCTCTGATAAATTCCTAAAGAAGAGAAGCTACAGGAAAGCCTGTTGAACAGAACCGTGCTGGGAGTTTCATCTAGGACACAAAGTTGGAACAGATGAAAAAATGCATACCTTCTAAAATTAAACGATTAAAGGATCAAAAAAGAAGAGCTTAGTCATCCATCATGAGATGGTGTATGAATATGTTGCTCTCAGAGACTTCAGAAACATCCGTATCCAAGCAAGGTGATCTGGAGGTAATTTTAGATTTGATAGAAATGTGTCTGAAATGAAATGAGAAAACACGGTACTAGATAAAGGAGAATCAATGCTGATGATTTGTTTCATGCAATAAGTTTGATTCCTGTTGACATTTAAAGTCAGGGACTTTAGTAGACAGGGATGTGATATTAATTAGTCTGTTAATCTATAATCTAATTATATATAACTTTTAAACTTTTGAAAACACAGTCCACGTCACTAAAGCAAATCCAGAAAATACAGACAAGTAGAAGAAATAAAAAGCACCCAAAGTTCTACCTTGACCACCAAAATAAGAGACATCTGTTTGGTTAATACAGTTGATTGAGAAACAGAATAACAGCAGCCCAAAGAGTTCAGAAGGTAACTACAAGACTCAGGTGGGGATCAAATGACCCCAGAATCATAGCAGTCACTGTAAAATACATGCCTGGACTTCTGTCTTCTTAAGCAACCCCTCTCTCTGCATCCCCCAGGAATATTATGGAAGTATTCATACATGCACAGAATGAATGTGATGTACAAGAATACATGTGAAACCAACACAATAAACGCAGAAAAGTAGCCAGTAAAATTTAATACCCACTAACGATGGAATACCATTACCAGCATACTTGTAATGGAATAAAACATCCTCAATCTAATAAAGAGTATGTGCTAAAATCTCAGCTAGCATAATGGTGAAATATTGAAAGTATTCCCCCAATCCCGCCATGTCTATTCAAGGTTGTACTGCAGACCTTAATCATTCTTCCAACAAGGCAAGGAAAAGGAATAAAAAGCAAAAGAAAGAGATAAAACTCTTTATTCACAGGTCTTGTGATTATATACTCAGCAAATCCAAAAACATCAACACAATTATAAAACTAGTAAGTGAATGCAGCAAAGTCTCAGGATACAAAGTCATTATTTAAAAATCAACTTATATATTGAAATCCTTGTGGCTGGGTGTGGTGGCTCGCATCTATAATTCCAGCAGTTTGGGAGGCCGAGGTGAGAGGATTGCATGAGCCCACAGGTTTGAGACCAGCCTACGCAACCTGGTGAGACCGCATCTCTACAGTAAAATAAAATAAAACAAAATAAAATAAAAAATTAGCTGGGCATGGTGGCACATGCCTGTAGCTCCAGCTACTTGGAAGGCTGAGATGGAAGGCTCACCTGAGCCCAGCAGGTCAAGGCACTGCACTCCAACCTGGGCAGCAGAGTGAGACTCCAACTCAAAAAAGAAAAAGAAATACTTGTAACAATTGGAAATAAATTTTAAACAAAGTTTATAATAGCATGACAATGTCAACTACACAGAAGTATATTTCATATTTTATTTTTTTAATTTAATTTGATTTAATTTAATTTTTTTTTTAGTTGGAATCTCACTCTGTCGCCCAGGCTGGAGTGCCATAGCACACTCACAGCCATCCCAGCATCGACCTGCTGGGCTCCGGCAATCCTTCCACCTCAGCCTTCTAAGTAGCCAGAACTACAGGCACACTACCATGCCTGGCTAATTTTTTTTTTTTTTTTTTGGATTTATTGTAGAGATGAGGTCTCGCCAAGTTGCCCAGGCTGGTCTCAAACCTGTGGGCTCAGGCAATCCACTTGCCTCGGCCGCCCAAAGTGCTGGGATTACAGGCTGAGCCACCAAGCCTGGCCCTTACATTTTTCTAATGTGTGGTAACAAGTGAAACAGTCACCAGCATGCACTGCAGATTCATTGATGCATGTTGTGCAATAGTAATTTGTTTGACATCTTCCACCTGGTGTTTTTCTATTCAAGCAGACAATGCATCTTGTTTTCTTCCTCCCACATTAATAATATGTAATTTATTGTGCAGTCTGTGTACCACTGTGAAAGCACTTCATACACTCACTTTCTACGTAATCCCAGCTGATTTTTAAAAATGTATATCTCAGTATATATTCCATCTGTTTGCTTTTTCATGCAATTTGAATGGAAAACTTCAAGGAAACATACATTTTTGAAAAATTTGTGCTGGCATAAAAGTTTGTCATGCATAATCACCAGCAATCTCCTTTTGTCCTCTGAGAGGGGACATCCAAGTGATTTGCTAGATTCATGGTATCCCCTCAGAGGGGACATCTGAGTGCAAAGGGCTACAAACCATGATAACATCAAATGTTAGCAAAGATATGAAGCAACTAGAACTCTCATACATTGTTGATGAGAGTATACAATGGCAAGATCACTTTGAAAAATGATTAGGCAGCCTCTAAGATTTAAATACTCAACTACCTTATGACCTGACGATTCTATGTTTGTTCCTGAGACAAATGAAAAATATGTCCACAAATAGACTTGTTCAAGAATGTTCAGAGTAGCTTTATTCAGAATAGTGTGAAACTAAAAACATCCCAAATACCTATCAGTGGAAGAATGCAGAACCAAGTTGTATCAAATACATATCCTAGAATACTACTATAGCCATAAACATAAATGAACTGTTTATACATGCAACATGATGAAACTGATAACCATTACCTCAATCTCAAAAATCACTCTTGCACCATCATTTACCCTGGTTTGATTCATTCATTTGATCTCACACCAACCCTATATATGGTAGATATCCCTCAGTCTTAATAACAAAAAAGATGTATAGAAGAAAATAATATCCAAGATTATATTCATTCATTTGATATGTACTGAGCATATAATATTTGTTACTAGGCAGTGTGCCATGTGCTAAAGATATAATGTCAGCAAAAATAGACACAAGACTTAAACCCAGTCCTTCCATAAACAACACTGCTAGGTACTGTGACAAACCAAATGTTAAACAATGAATAAGGTACTGTCACTGCCTTTAAGAAGTTCAGTCTAGCAGAGGAAATGGGCAGATAAACAACCAATTACAATACAGTAAAAGCAATTACAAAACAACACAAAGTGCTCTTACAAGTATAGAAAATGAGCTATGTAAATCTAAAAAAGGAAATGACTAGTAATCCTGCTTGGGATAGTTAAAGTAAAATTGGCAAAGGAGCTGGCATTTCAGTTGGGTGATATAACAGCAGACAGAATGCCTAAGGATACCAAGACCAGCTGTCATGCTTGAGATTGGAAACTAAATACACCTTGTATTCTGCCAATACTGATACCAATACAGTATTCACACTTGTGAAATATGAACAATTTTCCAGCAAGTTGAAAGGTGGTTGTGAGAACTGGAAAAAATACCTGTAAAGATCTGAGTCCATGCAGAGGAAACACAATGATAACTTTTTGTTTTTGAACAAATAACTGGTGTTAGTCATATTGCCAACATTGTACCTCCTATTGTAAATTTGTGTCAACCTCTAGAAATGCTCACCTCTCAACATAGTAATACTAAGTTTCTGAGGCAAAAAAATTTGAGCCTAGATCCTAACCCATAGTGATTTGCTGGCTTTTGATCTCCTTACTTGAACATGACTCAAGCCCTCCCACATACTATGACATTATACATTAAATAGAGTTGGCCTGTCTCAGTCAAAGAGGTTTATTAGAAGGTTGGAGGCCAGTACACAAAAACATTAGGACTAGTGGGAGCAGGAGCTTCTCTGGACTGTGCCTCTTACAAAAACTATGCAGGCCAGGCATGATGACTCATGACTGTATCCTAGCACTTTTTGGGAGGCTGAGGTGGGAGGACTGCTTGAGCCTAGGAGTTCAAAGTCAGCCCAGGCAATGTAGTGAGTCCTCGTCTCTACAAAAAATTAAAAAATTAGACAGGTGTGGTGATGCATGCCTGTAGTCCCAGCTACTCAGAAGGTTGAAGCAGAAGGATCACCTGAGCCTTAGGAGGTCAAGGCTGTGGTGAGCCATGATTATGCCACTGCACTTCAGCCTGAGTGACAGAGTAGGACTTTGACTCAAAAAAAAAAAAATCAGAATGACATGGTAAGCATGTACCTCATTGTCTGCTTCCTTTGTGCCCAGCTCACAGCAAAACTCCCTTTAATCAGCATCAAATATCCCTATCTGTCTACAGATTTCTGGAACAGAGGCTAGCAATAAATACTAAATTAATCTGAGAGAGACAGTCCAGGAAAATAGGGCCAAGATGGCAGAACTTTGTCAATACACACAGGCTCTTCCTGCAGTGACTGGAAGTCTCGCTCGCATCCAAGATTTTAATCTAGATAATGAAATAGGCTCAGAATCCCTTCTGATGGTAGAGCAGGTTAGGACTGCTGGATATCAAAGCGTTTATAAAACAGCTCAGATTGTTTGCAAGGCCAACTGGCTCTCTACGGACATTTCCAGTCCAACTCGAATCATTAAAGTGAGCCCCTGATGTCAACCCATGCTAACCACAGGGGTTTGTATGTGCAGTTGACTGACACGTCGAGTAGAAGCAGGTTTGCATCACTTGATATCAGAGCAAACACTGTGGACAGCCCTACAGGGAGGGTGGCACTTGGAGAGAGAGGGCTTGTGCCGTGCCATGCCACAAACAGGCCGAGAGTGACGCTGATTAAACTATGTCAATGCCAAGCCCCGTGTCCCTTGCCTATAAAAATGGGATAGGGACGTCCTGCAGGATGTTGTGAAACTTACAGACAAGTGGGCAAGTGCCCAGCATACGAAGTAGGTGTTTCTGTTTTTATAATGAATGCAAGGCACTGCGTAGTCTGGAAGCAGGGAGCAAGGAGAAATTACGTGCTCTGAGTTGATGGCTTTTGTTAGAGCCTGTGTCAAGTGACTTTTCAATTGCTTATATGGAATGGAGTTCAGTGAGGAGTGTGCGGGTGATGTGAGTGGGGGGAGGAAGTGAATATAAATTAGAATGAGAATGACAGACTTCGTGCTGGGTGAGTGGAGGATAGGAGAGACATTGGGTGGGGTAAAAGCAGCTTCCAGATGAAACGTGTATCCCTTGTCACTAGAGTGCAAGCTACTTGAAGGCAAAGGCTCCTTCCCTGTTTTTAGTCATCACTATGTACTCCGTCAGAGTCTAACATAGCACCCAGTAGGCAGACAGCAAATATTTACCAAGTGTACACCTGGATCAGGCGCCAGGCTCACCTGCAGGTGTGGCTGTGACTAAACACAGGAAAAGGAAACCGATGGTGGTGGTGTGAGACAGATGTCCAGCAGTGGCTCTGATAAGCACAAGTGTCCTTTGCCCTGATGGCTGAGTCACTGCGCCACCACAATGGACGGGGTTCCGTTCACAACACCATTAATGGCATAGGTCATTCTCCCAGCAAAGTGGTGCAACCCAGACAGAGGCTCCAAATCCTCACACTGGAAAGGTCCTCTCACCTAGCGAGATCAGGGACATGAGATAGTTCCCTGTCCCATCCTGGACTAAATGGCCCACATATACAGCCTTCGTGGTTTCTCATGATAGTCCTACAGGAGGTATTATTTGTAGTTTCTAGATGAAGAAAATGAAATTCAAGCCTAAGATTAAATAACTTGCCTATGGTCAATTATCAACCAGATTTCAAAACAAGTGCCCTTTCCATCTACTTGAGGCAGGGCACACATACAGAAAAGTGCACATATCATAGGTACACAGCTCTGTAAGTCCTCACAACTGAGTATGTGCATGTAACCAGCACATGGATCAAGAAACAAGTTCCCTTGTGCCTTTCTTGTCCCTATCCCTACCAAGGGTAACCACTAGCCTGATTTCTAACTACTCTGTGTGTTTTACTCAGAACACTCTAACCTATAGGAATCTATCCTTTCACCGGATTCTTCTGTTTTTCTTATCTGTATCACCCATTTTGAATTTCCCAATACTGTCTTGTAGGGTCGACTATTTGTTCTTTTACATGTCTCATCTTTCTAATTATGATTACAAGCTCCTTGAGGCCAGGGTTTGATATTTTTTTACATACCCCCAGTACACTTAGAATGGAGGAATCACTACACAATATATATACCTAAGAGTTATATTCTGGTTACCATGTATCTGACAGTCTCAAGCACTTTACCTGGATAATTTCATTTAATCCTTACAACAGCCCAATGAGGTAGGTACTGCTATTATCTCCCTTTTATAGATGTCAAAACGAAGCCTCAAGAAAATTAAGTTGCCCAAGTCACAGTTAGAGAGGGGTGGAGTCAGGATTCAAACCCAGGTATCGTTACCTAGCCTTTCTCATTGTTCTGGCCTCTTTTTGCAAACTTTTTAAAAAAGTATAGAATACAGAGAAAATAACATGAATCATAAGTCTAAAGTTCAGTAAATCTGTGCAAAGTGAAGAAACCTAGGTGAGTCACTACATCAAGAGACAGAACATAGCCAGCACCCCAGAAGACCCCTTTGTGCCCCGTTCCAATCACTGACTGTTCCTCCCCTCGGTAACCACGGTTCCAACTCCTACTACCACACTGTAGCTGGTTTGTTTTTGAACTTGAGATAAATGAAGTCATACAGTATGTCTTCTTTATGTTCATGAGATTCACTTATTTTCTTGCATGTGGTGTATTAATGTGCACGTCTGCAGTGTATTCAATTGTGTGATTGTGACACAGCTTATCCATTCTAGTGCTGATGAACATTTGAGAGCTTCCAGATTTGTGGAATTATGGCTAGTGATTTGGTGAATACTCGTGGACACGCCTTTGGGAGCATATATGCACGTATGTGTCTTGTCTTGGGTATCCAGGAGCCAGAACTGCTCTGTTGTTGGATAAAGTGATTGTACTAATTTATATCTCCCTGACCATGTGTAAGTGTTCTTGTTGTACTACATCCTTGTTAACACTTGAGGTTGTCTGTCACTTTCATTTTGGCTATGATGGTGGCTGTGTGGGGGGTGTGCTATATTGTGGATTTTAATGAATGTTCACTGATGACTAATGAAGCTGTAACACTTTTCATATGCTTACTGGTCATGTGGATAGCCTGTTTGCAAAATATCCTTTTTTTATTTTAAACCCTGGTGTTGAGGGCTGACTTTCAATAGATCACAGCAAGGGAGCTACTCTGCTACATATGAAACTCCGACCTAGAAGCAGGTCATCTACGAATGGTTTAGCACCAGGTTCCCCACAAATGTGTGGTGCATGATGGTTGAGGGGGCGACCGCCTTTCCACCGCACCCCATGTACCAAGACGTGGGGCTCTCTGCACTGGACTCCAGTCCCATTGCACAGCAGCGGACACCCCACCACGGGGACAGGGCGTCTCGGGCAAAACACCTTTTCAAGGCTTTTGTCCGTTAGATGGTCTGCTACGTCCTTGTTGATTTGTAGAAGTTCTTTGTATATTCTGGATATGAGTTCTTTGTCATATGTATTTATCGCAAATATCTTTTCCTATGCTGTGGCTTGCCTTTAACTTCTTAATGGTGGTTTTTGAATAACAGACACCTTTATTTTTATTTTTTCTTTTTAATTTTTATATTTTTTTATTGATACATAATATTCATATATATTTATGGGGTATAGGTGATGACATCCTTAAATTACATGTGGTCTAATTCATCATTTTTGTTTTCCTTTATGGTTAGTGCTTTTTGGGTCTGGTTAAGAGGCATTTTCTGCTGGGCACAGTAGCTCATGCCTATAATCCTAGCACTTTGAAAGGCCGAAGTGAGAATGGCCTGAGCCCACAGGTTCAAGACCAGCCTGGGAAACTTGGTGAGACCTCATCTCTCCAATAAATCAAGAAAAATGAGCCAAACGTGGTGGCACACGCCGGTAGTTCCAGCTACTTGGAAGGCTGACACGGAAGGATCGCCAGAGCCCAGCAGGTAGAGGCTGTGGTGGCCGTGAGCATGCCACTGCACTCCAGCCTGTGTGACAGAGTGAGACTCTGACTCAAAAACAAACAAAAAAAAGAGACACTTTTTGCACTTTTTAAAAGCCGGGCATGGTGGCTCACGCCTGTAATCCCAACACTTTGGGAGACCGAGGCGAGAGGATTGCCTGAGTTCAGGTTCGGGTTCGAGACCAGCCTGGGCAACTTGGTGAGAACTTGTCTCTATAATAAAAAATTAAAAATAAAAAAATTATCTAGCCGTGGTGGCACACGCCTGTAGTTCCAGTTACTTGGAAGGGTTGAAGTGGAAGGATCACCTGAGCACAGCAGGTCAAGGCTGCAGTGGCCATGAACGTGCCACTGCACTCCAGCTGGGTGACAGAGTGAGACTCCAACTAAAAAAAAAAAAAAAAAAAAAAGAGGTGTTTCTCAGGGACTTACCTCATTCAATATTGACTGGCAGGATTGTAAGTCAAGGTTCCCTGCCCTCCTGTAGTCACATGCTAACTGAAGTCACTACAAGGTTCTTTGCCTGGAATTTCTTTAGGAACATGAAAATGAAACTGAAAATGGTTGTTGCTCATTCACTGAGATGGTGGCACTTGGAGAAAACCACCTCCAGTTCTTGCCAGAGACCCAGAGCTGTTCTTGCTCCTGCCTTTTCTAAGTCTGGCTTTCAGCTTGATAATTCAGCTTTCTCTTCAATTTTGTGGGCACCCTCCACCCCAACTTCTTTCAATACACTTTCCTTTTAAAATTTCTAACTAGCCAGAGTCCATTTGTGTTGATTACAAGCAAATAATCTTATTGATTCTTTAATTCACTCTCTTTATATTGATGTTCTCTGCTTTTTAAGAGACAGGGTCTCACTGTGTTGTCCAGGCTGGAGTGTAGTGGCTATTGTCAGACATAATCACAGTGTACTATAGCCTTGAACTCCTGAACTCAAGTCTTTCTTCTGCCTCAGCCTCCAGAGTAGCTGGGACTATAGGCATGGGCTGCCATTCCCAGCTAATGTTCTCTATTTGTATATATGGCACCAAGCACAGAATTGCTGTCTGTCCAAACAAGAAATTTCACCTCTGTGGAACTCTGTCCTCATTCTTTCATGTTGCAGCATGGGTTCCTGACATCCCCAGAGAAGGCTCTGCCCCGACACATTAGGAAGAACAATAGTAGTTTCATTTCATTGGCTCTTAGAGAAATAAAGAAGAGGGAATCCAGCTAAAACTGGGCAACCTCCAATAAGGCAGACAATAAAAAATGCAATAGGACATTAACCTTTTAACAAATTGGCAAGCAAAGAACTCTACAGCTGTGCCTAAGCATGATCATTACTGTCTCTTTTAGCTGGCACCATAATGACAAACCCTGATTATTTAAATGGAAGAGCAAACAATAATTTGGGTGAAATATTATTTAAATAAAGAGCATTTCTAAAAATCAAATTTATCACAAGGAGCAAGCATGGGTACGTACACACCTACAGAAACTATGGGATTTGTGTGTGTGTGTGTGTGTGTGTGTATGTTGTTTTTGTTTTTGAGAGGCAGGGTCTCACACTGTCACCCAGGCTGGACACTAAGAGACATACCTGTGAATAAATGTCCCACCTTGGTGGCAGTGGCACGATCATAGCTCACCATAGCCTCAACCTCCTGGGCTCAGGCAATCCTTCCACCTTAGTCCCCTGAGAAGCTGGGACTACAGGTGTGTGCCACTATGCCTAGCTATTTTTTTAAAAAATATGTTTTCTGTGCTGGGCTTGGTGGCTCAGCCTGTAATCCCAGCACTTTGGAAGGCCGAGGCGAGTGGATTGCCTGAGTCCGCGGGTTCGAGACCCACCTGGGCAACTTGGTGAAACCTCATCTCAATAAATAATACAATAAATAAAAAATTAGCCAAGCGTGGTACCACGTGCCTATAGTTCCAGTTAGCTACTTGGAAGGCTGAGGTGGAAGGATCGTCTAAGTCCAGCTGGTTGAGGCTGCACTCCAGCCTGAGCAACAGAGACTCCAATTCAAAAAAAAAAAAAAAAAAAAAAGACCAGCCTGGGCAACTTGGCGAGACCTCATCTCTACAATAAATCAAAAAGTTAGCCAGGCATGGCCTGTAGTTCCAGCTACTTGGAAGGCTGAGGCCAAAGGATCAACTGAGCCCAGCAGGTCGAGGCTGCAATGGCTGTGAACATGCCACTGTACTCCAGCCTGGGTGACAGAGTAAGACTCCAACTCAAAAAAAAGTAATAATTATGATGACTTTGAGCAGACAAAACCTAACCAGAGTCATGTGCTAAAAGCGGAGTTTTTTTTTTCCCTGAGTAAGGCTGTCACTCTTCTGCCCAAGCTGGAGTGCAGTGGCATGATCACAGTTCACTATAGCCTCGACTTCCTGGGCTCAAGCAATCCTCCCACCTTAGCCTCCAGAGTAGCTGGGACTACAGGCATGCACCACCACACCAAGCTTATTTTTTAATTTTTTTGTAGAGATGAGGTCTTGCCATGCTGCTAGAATGATCTTGAACTCCTGGGTTCAAGAAATCCTCCAACCTTGGACTCCCAAAGTGCTAAGATTATAGGCGTGAACTATCTCGCACCCACCAAGGTGGAACATTTATTCACAGGTATGTCTCTTAGTGTCTAATAAGGTCTAGTCACTCTACAAATCACAGTCCTTTCCTACCAACTCTTGGGCGATGGAGGGGGCAGTTGAAGAGAGGTATTTTTTGGTGCAAGGAAAAATGAAAGAATTGATGGATGAAGCAAATTTTCAAGGACAACCAGATTCACCCAGAGGACGCAGTTTTACCCAGAGACATTCATAGAAGGGACAACAAGAGAATTAGGGACAAAAGATTGTTTTAATAGACTGTGTCTTTAGAGTTCAGGGAGGCTGGTCATCGGAGGTAGTGTTAGCCTGGGAGAGTAGACTGTTTTCTGACAGGAGGGCTTCCTTTGGCTCAGCAACTAGGTTAGCCACCTTTCCCTGGTGCTCGCCTAAAACCTTGCTTCCCCTGCTTCGTGAGAACAGATACAGTTTGTCAAACATCTTTTTTTTTTTGAGTTGGTATCTCACTCTGTTGCCCAGGCTGGAGTGCAGTGGCACGCTCCTGGTCACTGCAGTCTCGAACTGCTGAGCTCCAGCAATCCTTCCGCCTCAGCCTTCCAGTAGCCGGAACTACAGGCATGCGCTACCACACCTAGCTAATTTTTGATTTATCGTAGGGACGAGTTCTCGCCAAGTTGCCAGGTGGGCCTCGAACCTGTAGGCTCAGGCTATCCACATGCCTTGGCCTCCCAAAGTGCAGGAATTACAGGCTGAGCCACGGAGCCCGGCCCCAAACATCTTAAAACATCTGGTGGTCTTTACCCTTGAGCCTCAGTGTCCATATCAATAAAATGAGGGAAATCACACTTACAATACTATGCAAATTAAATGAGATTCCATGAAAAGCATTTATCATACTGTTTGGCACACTGTAGTTGCTTGATAAGTAATTATTATTGGCTTTCTGGAGGAGGGAGGGAGAGGGCTGGAGTCTTACTCTGTCATCCAAGCTGGAGTGCAGTGGCACGATCACAGCTCACCACAGCCTCGACCTCCTAGGCTCAAGCGATCCTTCTACCTCAGCCTCCCAAGTAGCTGGACTACAGGCACATGCCACCACATCCACCTAATTTTTTTTTTTTGTAGAGATAAGGTCTCACTATGTTGCCCAAGCTGTTCTCAAACTCCTGGGCTCAAGTGATCCTTCTTCCTTGACCTCCCAAAGCACTGGGATTATAGGAATGAGTCACTGTGTCTGGCCATTATTGATTTCAAACAAAGAAGAAGATGCCAAATATTGGATCTATACTATTTAAAAGATAATAATCTATAGATTAGCCAGGCTAGGTGGCTCAGCCTGTCATCCCGTGCCTTGGGAGGCTGAGGTGAGTGGATTGCCCGAGCCCGCGGGTTTGAGACCCGCCTGGGCAACTTAGTGAGACCTCATCTCTACAATAAATCAAAAATTAGGCGGGCGTGGGAAAGGCTGAGGGGGAAGGATCGCTGGAGCCCAGCAGGTTGAGGCTGCGGTGGCCGGAAGCGGCCACTGCACTCCAGTATGGTCGACAGTGAGACTCCAACTCAAAAAACAAAACAAAACAAAACAAAACAAATAATCTATAGATCAAGAGAAAAATTTAATCTAGTCTGGATAATTCTAGAATTTGCTAAATTTTAGTTTGAACAACTGCTATTATATCTTGAAAGTGTATTTTGTCCAAACACTTTCTCTATACCTTCTCTTTCATCTACATTTACTTTAAATATTTATGCAGGCCGGGCTCGGTGGCACAGCCTGTAATCCCAGCGTTTTGGGAGGCTGAGGTGAGTGGATTGCCTGAGCCTGCGGGTTCGAGACCCGCCTGGGCAACTTGGCGAGACGTCTCTACAATAAATAAAAAAAACTAGCCGGGCGTGGTAGTGTGTGCCTGTAGTTCCAGCTACTTGGAAGGCTGAGGCGGAAGGATCGCCGGAGCCCAGCAGGTCGAGGCTGCGGTGGCCAGGAGCGGCCATTGCACTCCAGTCTGGGTGACAGAGTGAGACTCCAACTCAAAAAAAAAAAAAAAAGAGAGAACAAAACAATCAATTATTCTGGAGAAAAATGTATTCACAAATATTCAGGTCTTATCCTGTGTACAGCTGACTCTTCCTGGAGTTGCTGAGTTCCATCATAAAATGTTCTTTCCAGGCAAGCCCCTGCACCATGTTGAAAGCTCAGGAATCTTACTCTGTTTTGATCATGACTGTGTATCTAAGGGCCCAGAGTCTGTGGAGGAGTTATCCCGCAGAGGGAAAAAACAGGAACTGTTCATTCTGTCATCACTGCCTCTTTCACATAATCATAATAGACAGATGTGTGTTTCCGGTAGAGAGTCAGGGATAATGGGCCAAAGACAGGAAGAGACTGGACCAAAGGTGGTTTTATCTTATTTGAGAATCCTCTACGCTGATGATCACCCTTCATTTCAAAACAACAGCACTTAAAACGTTTTATGTCTACAGACACTTTGGGAGAGTAATAGGCCAGCAGACCATGTAAGCAGGACCGAGTTATGCCTGGGATACATGCCCACTGGAGGAACTCATTTAATACCCTCAGGCTTCCACTTCCACTTTTTAGAGTGAGGAAGCTGGATTAGAGGATCTTGAATTTGTCCTGTCTTTAATAAAAACTCTATAATTCATATCTATTCCACATCTACATTTTATGATGAAAAACAATGTAAGCCACCGCACTCTGGCCAGAATGAATTAAAAATATGACAGTGCTTCTGATGAGATACAAATAAAAGAAACAATAAAATGTGCATGTCAAAGACTTTTAAAAAAAGTAGAGTGCCATTTTGCAGTCATGACCAGGAGAGCTGCCTGCTGGTGTTGGGGGGTGCCCGCTTATCTGCTGTTTCTCTTGCACCGTCGATGGTAATGATAAAGCAACATTTATGAGCCCTCAGAACGGGTCATTTAATTCCAACCTATGAATAGTAAGACTAACTAGACAGGCCAGGCACAGTGACACATGCCTGTAATCCCAGCACTTTGGGAGGCTGAGGCAGGAGGATTGCTTGAGCCCAGGAGTTTGAAACCAGCCTGGGCAACATAGCAAGACCTCGTCTCTATGCAAAATCAAAAAAATAGCCAGGTGTGGTGGTACGTACCTGTTATTCCTGCTACTCTGGAGGCTGAGGAGGGATGATCACCTGAACCTAGGAAGTTGAGGCTATCATGAGCCGTAATCGTGCCACTGCACTCCAGCCTGGGCAACAGAGTAAGATCCCGACTCAAAAAAAAAAAAAAAAAAAAAAGATTAACTGGAGCTGTAGAAAGGTGGGCTGGTGTGAGTGGCACCTCCTCCCCATTCAATGTGATCAATGTGAGTGGTGGGCAGCATTAGGAATGGCTGGTCAAACTCAGCCAATGGCTGGTCAATCTCAGTCTTGCATAAGACTGAGAAGTCTAATTGACCTCCAAGTAGCGGAGCATCCAGGTGTCATTCATGAACTAAATATGTTGAGTACTTGCTATCTGCCAGGCCCTAAAACCATGTGTTCTCCATAAATTATCTCAGTTATCTCCCCTGTTTTGTGGACCAGGAAACCAGGACTGCAAAAGCTCAGGGTCCTGGCCATACTCAGTTGCATTGTACTGACAGCTTGTTCACACTAGAGGACAGGAAACCTCCTGTTTCCTCTCTCCTGTGCCCTCTTTCTCCAGGTCCAGTGAGTCACAATTTCTTCCTCTGAAGCCTGGAAGTTCTGCATGGCTCAGAAAGTTCAATACCTAATCTGTTCTTTGACTTTTTAAAAGTGTTTTCCTCAAATGCCAGGTGTGTCTATGACAACCTCTCTGTTGTCTGCAGTCGAGTCAGCTGGTACCACTGACAGCCCCTGCGTGCTTGTTTTCTGTTAGGCATCAGTTCATGTGGTGGGTTTGGGCCAGGATTTGAGCTCAGTAGAGAGTATACAGACTTAGGGGAGGAGAGAAAGTGAACGTGAAACTTAGGAGGTCACTTCCTGGTCAATGCAGTTGAATTTATATTCTTTTTGTACTGTGCCTCACGTTGTACCCAGCCAACAACAGGATGAGAAGCATCCTGGTGTGCTGGAAAGAGTAGGGGGACAGGAGGGAGGGGAGGAATATGAGGCCTAGGTCTTTACCACCCCCTTCCTGCCCAGCCATCTCTGCTCTGCTCTCTCCTCCACACCTTTCCCCATGCTCCAACAGAACCCCTGACATTGCAAAGTTCCAAGTATCAAGGGATATTTCTAACTTTTAGCAGCAAAGGAGAAAAGAAAAGGCTAGCTCTTGTTTCACGATGCATTTGTCTGTATTGACCATAATGAGTACTGGTCTGCAGAGGTATCAAAAACACTAACAAGGCTGGTGGCCCCTACCACTTTGGGAGGCCAAGGTGAGAGGATTGCTAGATCTCAGGAGTTTGAGACCACCTAAGCAATGCAGTGTGACCTTATCTGTACAAAAATAAAAAATAAAAAAAAATTAGCCGGGTGTGGTGGCATGCCTCTATAGTGCCAGCTACTCAGGAGGCTTAGGTGGAAGGGTCCCCTGAGCCAAGGAGGTCAAGGCTGAGTTGAACAGTGATTGTGCCTCTAGCCTGGAAGATAGCATGAGACCCTGACTCCAAAAAAAAAAAGTAACAACTTTTTTTTTTTTTTTGAGTTAGAGTCTTACTCTGTTGCCCAGACTGGAGTGCAGTGGCCGCTCCCGGCCACCGCAGCCTCGACCTGCTGGGCTCCGGTGATCCTTCCGCCTCAGCCTTCCAAGTGGCTGGAACTACAGGTGTGCGCTACCACGTCCGTCTAATTTTTTGATTTATTGTAGAGATGAGGTCTCGCCAAGTTGCCCAGGCGGGTCTCGAACCCGCGGGCTCAGGCAATCCAGTCACCTCAGCCTCCCCAAGCAAGGGATTACAGGCTGAGCCACCGAGCCCGGCTGTTACAACTTTTAAATTCATACTATGTCCAAGACACTGAACAAAAAAAAGATTTTTTTCAATGATCTTATTTGCTTCCCACAAAAATCCTGTGACAGAAACATTCTATGAATTCCACATAAAGATGAAGAACAGGCTGGGCGTGGTGGCTCATGCCTATAATTCCAGCACTTGGGGAGGCTGAGGTGAGAGGATTGCCTGAGCCCGTGGGTTCGAGACCAGCCTGGGCAACTTGGTGAGACCTCATTCCTACAATAAATCAAAAGAAAAAAATTAGCTGGGCATCATGATGCGTGCTTATAGTTCCAGCTACTGGAAGGCTGAGGCGGAAGGATCACCTGAGCCCAGTAGGTTGAGGCTGCGGTGGCCAAGAGCGTGACACTGTCCTCCAGCCTGGGTGACAGAGTGAGACGACAACTCAAAAAATAATAATAATAAAAAAAAGATGAAGAACATGAAGCCCAGAGAGGTTAAATAACATGTCTGCTGGTGTTCAATGAGGAGCGGCAGAACTGAGGTTGAAGAGAGGCTTTGCCACTGAAAAGAAAGGGCTTGGCTTTGTGAAGAATTCTGTTAATTACTTATTTCCAATAGGTCTAGAAATTCTGGCAAATCCCTAGCAAACCCAGAGAATGCTTAGAGCAGACCTTCTCTGAAACTAGTCCGGAGCCATCAGATAGAAAAGCACCATCTTCCCATGCATTCCTTTTGCTTTGTGTATTTTTTATAAAAGGAGTGGCCAATTAATATTGGCCAGTGAGACTTATGAGCTTGATGGTTTGGCTGCTTGTCAAGCAACGCGATTATTTCCTGGTCTTCAGCCAACATGGTATCCTGTACTGTCCCCACCTAAGTAAATAAGCAGAATGGCCATGTGCGTGTGTGTGTGTGTGTGTGTGTGTGTGTGTGTGTGTGTGTGTGTGTGTGTGTGTGTGTAGCATTTGTGCAGCATAGGCATAAAGCCCACAGGCACACCTTGCATTCTTGGCTCAATTCCTATCTTCCCACAAAGAAGAGATTAGGTCATTTAGTCATTCTTCTCTTCCCTAAGTGGCTTTGGGAGGACGACAGTCTGCTAGGGTCTAAGATTCCAGCCGGACCAAGCATAAAGGTAAGCAGCGGCACCCATGGTGTCATTGGGTGTTGTTAAGAAAGGGAGCCCACAACAACTGTACAGAAAAAGTCTGTCCTTGGTTGTTACAGCTGAGCCTTAGGAAGAAGAGTCAGAAGAGAATCTTCACCTGTCCTACCTGCCCGAACTCTCTTATCTGCACCTGTTCTTAAGATAAAGTACAGCTGCTCTGGCTTCTTGAAGCTGGAAATTTATGCTTTCTACTGAAACTTAATTGACTTAGTAAAACTCCCCTAAGCTACTTCCTCTACAAATGGCAAACTCAAGGAGAACAAAAGGAGTTGTACCTTCTAATTCAATCAACTTCCCAGCAAGCCTCTGCATCTGGCTGAGGAATAGAACCTCACAGCTCCAACCTCAGGAATCCTCCCTCTCCCCTCTGGGCACCTAGACTTAGGTTTGCTGCTTCAAATCAAACAGCCCTTAACTGTGCAAATGTCACGGGTGCAATGGTACAATGGCTAGCTCTTGCTTTATGACGCATTTGTCTGTATTGACCATAACAGTACTGGTCTGCAGGAACCTGCGAATGCTTTTAAAAATTGATACCTTTCAGTGTGTGTACATGCATTTTTTTGTTTTGTTTTGTGTTTTGTTTTGAGTCGGGGTCTCACTGGTGCCCAGGATGGAGTGCAGTGGCATGATCATGGCTTGCTGCAGCCTCGACCTCTTGGGTTCAGGCCATCCTTCCACCTCAGCCCCCCGAGTAGCTGGGCCTCCCGAGTAGCTGGTCCTCCCAAGTAGCTGGGACTACAGGCATGCACCACCATGCCTGTCTTTTTTTTAAAAATTGGAGTCTCTATCCGCCGCCGAGGCTGGAGTGCATTGGCACATACGCTCATGGTCACCCCTGTGCCGACCTGCTGGGTTCTGGCGATCCTTCCACCTAAACCTTCCAAGTAGCGGGAACTACAGGCATGCACTACCACACCTGGCTAATTTTTTTTTTTTTTTGAGTTGGAGTCTCACTCTGTCGCCCAGACTGGAGTGCAGTGGTCACTCCCGGCCACCGCAGCCTCGACTTGCTGGGCTCCGGCGATCCTTCCACCTCAGCCTTCCGAGTAGCTGGAACTACAGGTGCACGCTACCACGCCCGGCTGATTTTTTGATTTATTGTAGAGATGAGGTCTCGCTTGCCCAGGCGGGTCTCGAACCCGCAGGCTCAGGCAATCCACTCACCTCAGCCTCCCAAAGGCGCGGGATTACAGGCTGAGCCACCGAGC
>CAUYQG010290061.1:0-40798 GCA_963574415.1 Tarsius wallacei
GGGAGGTTGGTGTTTAGAGCTTTTAGGAATCGCCACACTGCTTTCCACAGAGGTTGCACTAGCTTACACTCCCACCAACAGTGTAGGAGTGTTCCCTTTTCGCCACACCCTCTCCGGCAATTGTTATTTTTTGAGTTATTGATAATTGCCATTCTGACTGGATATATTAACTTGTGTTTAACTATGGGTTGTCTTCACAGAAGCCTTTTAGAAATCTTGATACCATTTTTACTGGCTATCCTTCTTAAAGTAATTAAGATGAGAACTTGCTGGTTGATGGCCTAATCCTTAGAGTACCTACTGAGGGTTCTGTTATTGTTGTTATACCCATTAGCAGAGCTCAGATTGTATGGATTCTGACAATTAACTGTTTGTCAGAGTTTTGCTGCATACTGCTTGCTTAGTCATAAGAAATTCCTCCAGACTAGCTCATTCTTCTTTGCTACTAAAGTAAAATATGTCTATGCTCAGACTATATAGAAGAAGAAATAGAAGACTTAGAGCTAAGATCAAGGCAATTTTGATAACATAAAAAAACAATTTCAGTTAAAGAGGCCATAGAAACATTCTATAGAGTGAAGATAAACATATACAAGCTCAACAGAAATTTACTTAGAAAAGACCAGGATCTTTAGACATAACTTAAAGATATCAGAATACTTGTAGAACCAAAAGAGAGAAACTGTTTTCATTCTAAGAATACTACTTGGTTAATTTGTAAATAACTCAGAAATACCATGAACCCCACACTACCTTCGGTGTCAAATATGAATGAGCCCTGAGTACCATGAAGTCTAAACCTAAAACAATTCTATCATAAAAATTAAAAATAATTTATATGTACTTTTTAAATCCTTAAAATGAAAATTCCATTTATATGCAAATGATACTATTTATTTAAAAATATTAAGAGCTTCTAAATTGCATTATGGTTTTCATATATAGTTTGTATTTACAGTATAGAAAACTTACCACTTTTTTCTCTTAAGGTAAGTTTTTTATTTAACCATTTACACAATAGAGAATGCCAGTTAAAATACATCAACAACAACCAAAAAAACCATGAAAAATATTTATATAATGAGAGGATCAAAAAAAAATATGTGCCCAAAATATTATAAAATTTAACATAGTTATAATTCTAACAATTATCAAAATTGATTAATTTATAATCAACTCAGAATAAATTTTAGTGAAAACATCTCCAAAGAAAATTAGATGACATTTTACACATACCAAGTTAAGTTCAATGGAAATCTTAAAGGGATTTTTTTAAACTTTGACAGCATGTTTCTAAAATAATCTGAAAGAGAAAAGGTATGTTAATAACCCAAACATAAAGAAGAACAATAAATGTATCAGAGCCCTATCAGATGCCAAAAGATATCATTATCTATAATCCTTATTTCTGAGTACTAGTAGTATAGTAGATAATACAGAAATGGAATAAAAAAAGTTTAATAGCAGGCACATAAGAAAATTGTACTGTATTTCTGAATCCATGACATATAAACACAATTTGAAAAAAAATTGGTAAAAAATAAAAACAAATGTGAGAGCCCTTTTACATAAATAAAAACAGTAATATTATTATAGGGAATATTTGAATTTCTTGAGGAATAAAGAGAGAATTAACAAATATGGAATATAATTTTTGTCTATGTTAACAACTTAGTTGAAATTACTAAACAAAATAAATATATCACTTATTTGGCATATGTAATTGTTAAGTAAAATACATATACATTAATTTTATATACTATAAGGAGTATATGCTGGTGCAACTTTCATAGAAATTAATTTGAAAATATTTAGCAAGGGATGTAATACTGTGTGTGTGTGTGTGTGTGTGTGTGTTATACTTTATTATCACCAGGTTGTGAGAGGGAAATTATGTTCTGACTGCTTTCATTTTTTTAAAAGGTAATTGGGTTTATAAATCTTTTCCTTTGCCTGAGTTTTTTATATATATTTAATTTTATTATAAGGATGCAGGGTACAAGTCAGGATTAAGTACATCAGTGGTTTACCAGTAAGTACAATTTGGGCCTCATTCTGGACCTCACTTAACCCTGGTTTAGGATCCAGTACCTTTAGTGAGACTATGTGTCTCACCTCTTCATCCCTCCCTTGGCAATATCCCACTAATGCTGATCCCTTTTTTCTAGTATTGTGATAAATGTTCAGGACACACTGATAAGTAAGTACATGTGATATTCAGTTTTTTTTGTTTTTGTCACTGAGTATGATGAACTCTAAATCCATCCAAGTTGCTATGAAGTCCATAATTTTGTCCTTCTTTATTGCTACATAATACTCCATTGTGTGTATGTACCATATTTTTTAAAAGACAGTCCACTTTTGATTGGGGCATGATTGGTTCCATGGTTTTGCTATTATGAATTGTGCAGCAATGAACATTTGTATGCAGGTGTCTTTTTTTTTTTTTTTTTTTTTTTGTAGAATGATTAGTTTTACTCTGGCATAGCTGGGTCACATGGAAGATCACTTTCTAGTTCTTTTAAAAATCAACATGCTGTTTTCCATTGAGTTTGTACTGATTTGTACTCCCACCGACTGTGTAGAAGAGTTCCATTTTCTCCACACCAGCACCAGCTTCTGTTGTTTTTTTGATTTATTGATGATAGCCATTCTTACTGGGTTAGATGGTTCTTATTTGCATTTCTCTGGTGATTAGTGAAGCTGAGATTTTTTCAAATACTTGTTGGTTGTTCATATGTCCTCTTTTGAGAAGTATCATTTATGTCTTTTGCCCACTTTTTTATAGAACTGTTTGTTTTATTTCTTTTGGCTTGTTTGAGTTCCTTGTAGATTCTGGGTGTTAGGAGTTTGTCAAGATATACAGTTGGCAAATACTTTTTCTTGTTTTGTGGGTTGTCCACGCACTCTCTTGGTGGTTTCTTCTGCTTTGCAAAAGCTGTCAGTTTGATGAGATCCCGCTTGTCTATCTTATCTCTTATGGCATATGCTTTTGGGGTTATGATTAGGAATTGTTTCTTATTCCAATGTGCATAATTATATCTCCTGCATTTTCTAAGATTCTAATAGTTTGAGGTTTTACATTTAGGTCTCGGATCCATTTAGAGTTGATTTTGGTATATGTCGATAGGCAGAGGTCCTGTTTCATTCTTCTCCATGTGGTCAGTCAGTTTTCCTAGCACCATTTACTGAATAGGGTCTCCTCTCCCCAGTGGTTGTTGGTAGAGGCTTTGTTGAAGATGAGTTGGTTGAGAAATAGAGTTTTTGCTTCCAGAGTCTCTTTCCTGTTCCATTGGTCTATATGCCAATTCTTGTACCAGTACCAGGTTGTTTTGATTATTATAGCCTTATAGTAAAGTTTAAAGCCTAGAAGTGTGATACCTTCTGCTTTGTTTCTTTTGCTGAGGATTGTTTTGGATATTCGTGGTCATTTTTGTTTCCATATGAATTTCTATATTATCATTTCCAGGTCTGAGAAGAATGATTATGCCAATTTAATGTGTATTACATTGAATCTGTAGATTGTTTTGGGTAGGATGGCCATCTTAACAATATTAATTCTTCCAATCAGTGAGCATGGAATATTTTTTCATTTGTTTGTGTTATCTTTGATTTCCTTGAGCATTGTTTTGTAGTTTTCATTGTAAAGGTCTTTAAGTTCTCTGGTTAGGGGGATGCCAAGGTATTTCATTTGTTTTATGGTTGTTGTGAATGGGATTGTATTTGTTTCTCTGCCTGTTTGTTGTTGGTGTATAAAAGTGCAACTGTCTTTTTCATGTTGATTTTGTACCCCAAGACTTTGGCAAAGTCATTTATCAGGGCTAGGCAATTTTTGACAAATTCTTGGGATTTCAAGGTATAGAATCATATGGTCTGAAAAGAAGGATAGCTTAACCTCTTTTTTTCCTATTTAGATACTCCTGATTTCTCTCTCTTGCCTGGTCGCCATAGCTAGGACTTACAATACGATGTTGAACAGGAGGGGTGAGAGTAGGTAGCCTTGTCTTGGTTCTGGTTTTCAGGGGAATTCTTCCAACTTTTGTCCATTGAACAGTATATTGGCTGTAGGGTTATTAGAGATGGCTTTTATTGTTTTGAGGAATGTCATTTCTATGCCTAAATGTTAAAGGGTTTTTATCAAGAAGAAATGCTGTATTTTGTCAAAGCTTTTTCTGCACACAATGATATGATTATGTGGTTCTTGTTTTTACATTTGTTGATTACTGAATTACGTTTACGATTTTGCAAATGTTGAGCCTGCCCTGCATGCCAGGAAGAAGCCAACTTGGTCATGGTGGCTGATTCTTGAAATGTGTTGGTGGATCCTGTTTGCTTTGATCTTATTGAGAATTTCTGCATCTATGTTCATCAAGGAGATTGGTCCGTAATTCTCTTTCCTTGTTGGGTCTTTACTGGGTTTGAGAATTAGTATGATGTTAGCTTCATAAAATTATTTAGGGAGAGTTCCATCTTTCTCAATTGCCCGGAATACTTTTGATATGATTGGTATCAACTCCTCTTTGTATGTATTGTAGAATTCAGTTGGGAAGCTGTCAGACTCAGGGCATTTGTGTGTGTGTGTGTGTGTGTGTGTGTGTGTGTGTGAAGCTTTCTAATGACAGAGTCAATTTTCTGGGTTGTTATTGGTCTGTTGAGGGTTTCAGTTTCTTCTTGTTTCAACCTTGGGTGGTTGAGTGATGTCAGAAAGTCCTCTATTTCATTTAGGCTCTTGAATGTATTTCTATACCAGTGTGTATAGTACTCTCTGATAACGTGTTGGATTTCTTCAGGATCAGTTGTGACTTTATCTTTTGCAATTCTAGTTGTGTTTATTTGAGCTTTTTCTCTCTTTTTCTTGGTCTTTCTGGTTAGGGGTCAGTCAATCCTTTTTTTTTTATTTCAAAGAACCAACTTTTTGCTTTGGTGTCTTTTTCTAAGATATTTTTGTCTTCTATGTCCTGTAGTTGGGCCTTTATCTTGGTGATCTGGATTCTATTGCTGAAGTTAGGATTTTGGTGGTCTTGCCTTTTCTGCTCCCTTAGTTGTGATGCTAGGCTGTTTACTTTTTTTTTTTTTTTGAGTTGGAGTCTCACTCTGTTGCCCAGGCTGGAGTGCAGTGCCCGCTCCCGGCCACCACAGCCTCGAGCCCCTGGGCTCCGGTGATCCTTCCGCCTCAGCCTTCCAAGTAGCTGGAACTACAGTCACGCACTACCACACGCGGCTAATATTTTGATTTATTGTAGAGATGAGGTCTCACCAAGTTGCCCAGGCAGGTCTTGAACCTGCGGGCTCAGGCAATCCACTCACCTCAGCTTCCCAAGGCACAGGACTACAGGCTGAGCCACCGAGCCCGGCTGGCTATTTACTTTTGATCTTTCTGTTTCTTGATGTGTGGGTGTAGGGTTATGTAGTTCTCTCTTAGTACTGATTTCACGGTATTCTAGAGGCTCTGGTAAGATTTGTCTCTGTTTTCATTGTTTCCAGGAATCTTTTAATTTCTGTCTTGATTCCCATGTTGATCTAGAAGTTGTATGGCAGTGTGTTTTTTGTGTTCATGTCATGTGTTTCAGAGGGATCTTGTTGGTATTGATATTTATTTTTATTCCACTGTTGCATGGTATTCTTTGGTCTTATGGAATTTGTTTATGTTTGCTTCTGGCCAAGAATGTAGTCAATTTTTGAATATGTTCCATGTAGTGATAAGTAGAATGTATATTCTATGATTGTAGGGTGGAGTGTTCTGTAAATATCTATTAAATCCATTTGACCAACCATCAAGTTGCATTCCTGGATCTCCTTATTGATTTTTTGCCTTGATGATCTATCAAAGATTGTTAGTGGGTATTTAAATCCCAAGTTTTGATAGTGTTAGAGTCAATGACCTCTTTTAGTTTATTAATTGCCCTAAAAATGCTGGTATTGACCAGGAATGGTGGCTCAAGTCTGTAATCCCAGTGCTTTGGGAGATCAAGGCTAGAGGATTTCCTGAGCCCAGGGGTTCAAGACCAGACTGGAAAACTTGATGAGACCTTGTCTCTACAATAAAAATTATAGCCAGGCATAGTGGCGCCTGCCTGTAGTTCCAGCTACTTGGAAGGCTGAGTGGAAGGATCACCTGAGCCCAGCAGGTTGAGGCTGTGATGGCCACGAGCATGCCACTGTGCTCCAGCCTGCATAACAGAGTGAGACTCCAACTCAAAAAAAAAAAATCTTGGTACTCCTATATTGGGTATATATAAGTTTAGGATGGATATATCTTGCTGGCGGGTTGAATCATTTCTCATTTTGTAGTGCCCTTCTGTATTATTTTTAATTTGTGATAGCTTGAAGGCTATCACAACCCCTGCCTTTTTTGTTTTGTTTTGTTTTCTATTTGCCTGAAAGTTTGTTTTCCAGTCTCTAGCTTTGAGTCTGTGAGTGTCTTTTGTAGTGAGATATGTTTCCTGGAGGCATTATATGGTTGAGTTGAGACATGCTGTATACTCTGTTATTTTGTGTTTTTCTGTACTCTTGAGAAGTGCATGGTCATTCTTTTAATACCTTCTTAAGCTTCTTTAAGCTTCTCCTGTAGAACTTGTCTGGAGGTAGCATATCTCTTAGAGATTTTCTGTCTGGGAAGGTTTTAAATTCTCCACCACTGATGAAGCTTAGCTTAGCTGGATAGGAAATTCTTGTTTGAATTATTTATCTTTGAGAACTTTGAAGGTTGGACTTTAGTCCCATCTAGCCTATAGTGTTTCTGTGGATCAGCCTGGTGCTATTCTAATTGGTTTTCCCCAGTAGGTAGCCTGACCTTTCTCTCTTGCTGCCTTTAGGATTTTTTCTTTTATACTTACTTTGTGTAAGCAAGTTACTATGTGTCTAGGAGTAGGCCTTCTCATTTGATATCTTGCAGTGGTTCTCTGAATCCTTTGTGTTTGAATGGTCACACCTCTGATGTGATGAGGGAAGTTGGATAACCTCATGGAATGTTTGTTCCATATGTACTTTGTTTCCCTTTCTACTTCAAGGATACCATTCAGGTGTAAGTTCAGTCTTTTGATATAATCACTTGGAAGCTTTGTTCTGTTTTTAAAATCTTCCTTTGTATGTTTTTAACAGATTTTGTTAATTCTACAATTTGGTCTTTATGCTCTAAGATTCTTACTTCTGCTTGTTTAATTATTTATTTATTTCATGGACAGAGTTTTTTTATGGTCAATATTTCTGTTACATTTCCTTCATTTTTTTTCTTCTTGCCTTTCTTGATTCTTGTTCATTTTCTCCATCTATTCCTCCATCTCTGCATGTATGGTCTGAGACCAGTCATTCTGGGCACTCACCATGGTTTGAGCTCCAAGGATCTGTATTTTGTAGTGCTAACTTTTTAGGACTCTGGGGGTTATCTGTGCTCTTTGGTTGATTTTTTTTCATTTGTGACAAATTTTTTTCTCTTTAATTTTGTTACTCAGTAGGAGTAAAAATAGCTTTCACTTCTGTTATTTTCTCAACCTTACTTCCTTCCTTAAGTAAAGCCTCCAGACTTGTGCAATTTTGAAACCAGACTGGGATGGGTAACAATGTTTTCTCTTTGCAGTTTTGAGGGTTAAATAAGGTGTAATGGGGAAAGCTGTGATTCAAAAGCTGCCTGTAGATCACAGCATTCAATGACTGGGGTGTGGGCCCCCTAGGACCCACTTCCCATCATTTCCCAATATGCCCATACAATGGGAATGTATGTGTAGCCCCTAAGTCCAAAATAACATGAGAGAAAGGAAAAAGACAGGGAGAAGTAGAAATGGAAAGAAGAGAAGAAATACAAAACACAACGAAACAAACAAACAAAGACAAAAGCAAAAAACCAAAATCAAACAAACCAACAAAAATATCCCAAAAAATGATAAACACACTCTCATACACATACTCTCACATGTGAAAAGAAGAGATAAAAGAAAGAAAGAGAAAAACACAAAAAATATACCCTCCCTCATGCTCACATACATTCACACACACACAAAAATTTGTGAGTGTGAAGCTTCCTCTCATGGCAGGTTCTGAAATTTCAGGTTCCTTTGCTGGATCAGGCTGCTGGTATGTCTGGCATACTCACCTACAGAAGGATCCCCTCAGAGCTCAAGTGCTACTGGTGGTTTCATCTATTTGGCCCTCTGGGCAGTGTACCGACAAGACCTCATTCCGCGTGGGTCAAATCCTTCCCAAACTGATGGGGGAATAACCTAGGGGATTAGATCAGTTAATTTCTCACCTCTACCCTTTTTGACTAGATTGCCTTCCTCAGATTCAATCCATTGCCTGATAGCTGGGTCAGTATGGGGGATGAGACAACTAGGACTCTGCATCAGTTCTGCCCATCTGATTCATGGTTCTCAAACCCAGAGAGATGACGGTTGACTCTTAAGGCCTGAGACACAGTTCGGCTGCTTGGTAATGGGGACATCAGAGTATTTCTCTGTCTAGTTTCTTGGATGACAGTGATGGCAATGGGCTTGCATCTTCTCCACTGGGTACAAGTGCCTGGTCCCCTCACTGCACACTCACTGTGGCCTTTGTTGCCAGTGACAGGCCTTGTGCCAAAGAAGGTGGCTATGGTGGAGCCTGGTGCTAGACACCCAGTGGTGACTGTTCCCTGTGGCTTCCTCTGAGATGGAATTTGATGGGCCTTGTTAGTTTCTAAAGATGGTGCCTGCTTCTGCACCACAGGAAGTGCTGGGGATAGAATTGCCTCAGTAGTGGCACCAGGAGATCCTGGGGTACTATCTCCTGGGGCTCCACTCGGACACTCTCACACCCACTTACATCTCTAAACACATACACATTCCAGCTCCTAAGTCTCCACTCAGACACTCACACACCCACTTACATGTGTAAATACACACACATTCATCCTTGCACACACTCACACAAAGACTTGCCAAACTCTGACTGGCTTTGTTGTTATCTTAACTCTCCTTTGCTTTAATACAGTTTTAACTCACTGGCTTTAGGTCATCTAATTCTGCTTCAAGAAAAGTATTCTTAATATTGATCATAAATATAGATTAAATATTGTGTACAAAAATTGTGCAGATTAAACATTGTGTTCAAAAATTGTGCATTTTTTATATGTTTGGTGCATTTGTATATCTTCTTTTGAAAGATTTCTGTTTATGTTATTTGCCCACTTTTCAGTAGGGTTATCTGCTTTCTTCTTGCTGATTTGTTTGAGTTCTTTGTAGATTCTGGATACTAGTTCTTTGTCAGATGTATTGTTTATGAATATCTTCTCCCATCTATAGGTTTCCTGTTTGTTCTGTTGATCTTTTTTGATGTGCAGAGACTTTTTAGTTTAATTAAGTCTCACTTATTTATTTTTGCTTTAGTTGCAATTGCTTTTGGGGTTTTTGTTATAAATTGTTTCCCTAAGCCAAAATCCACAAGAGTTTTTTTTTTTTTAAGGTTTTTATCTAGGATGTTTATGGCTTCAGGTCTGACATTTAAGTCTTTAATTCATCTTGAGTTAATTTTTGTATATGGAGAGAGATAGGAATCAAGTTTCATTTTTCTACATGCAGCTATCCAATTTTCCCAGCACAATTTGTTGAACAGGGTATGCTTTCCCCGGTGTATGCAGTTGGTTGTAGGTATTTGGGTTTATTTCTAGATTCTGTATTCTGTTCCATTGGTCCATGCATCTGCTCTTGTACCAGTACCATGCTGTTTTGTTTACTATAGCCTTGTATAATTTGCATTCAGGTCATGTGATGCTTCCAGCTTCGTTGTTTTTGCTTAGGGTTATTTTGGGTATTCTGGCTCTTTTTTGGTTCCATATGAATTTCAGAACGGTTTTTCTAATTCTGTGAAAATGACATCTGTAGTTTGATAGGAATTGCATTGAGTCTGAAGATTACTTCAAGTAATATGGCAATTTTAATAATGTTGATTCTTCCAATCTATGAGCATGGGATGTTTCTCCTTTTGTTTGTGTTCTCCACAATTTCTTTCATCAAAGTTTTGTAGCACTTTTTGTAGAAATTTTTACCGCCTTGTTTAAAACATTCCTAGGTATTTAGGCTTTTTGACTGAAATTGTAAATGAAATTGAGAGTTATTGATTTTATTCTCAATTTGATCACTACTGGTGTATAGCAATGCTACTGATTTGGGTTTGCTAATTTTATTTCCCGAAACTTTACTGAATTCGTTTATCAAGTGCAGGAGTCTTTTGGACAAATCTTTAGGAGTCTCTTGGTATATGATCATATCATTGATATACAGAGATAGTTTGGGTTCTTCTTTTCCAATTTGGACACACTTTGTTTCTTTTTCTTGTCTAATTGTTCTGGCTAGAACTTCCAGTATTATGTTGAAAAGTAGTGATGAAAGTGAGAATCCTCATTTTGTTCCAGTTCAATTCTGAGGGGGAATGTGTTAAACTTTTCTCCATTTAGGATGATACTGGCTATGGATTTGTTATATATAGCTTTTAATATTTTGATGAATGTTACCTCTATACTTATTTTACTGAGCTTTTTTATCATGAAGGGATGCTGAATTTTAATTTTAGTGCTTTTTCTACATCTATTGAAATTATTATATCATTTTTGTTTTTAATTCTGTTTATGTAGTGAATCACATTTATTGACTTGCGTCTGTTGAACCAACCTTGCATCCCTGGGCTAAACCCCACTTGGTTGTGGTATATTATTTTTTGTGTGTGGTCTTGAAATCAGTATGCTAATATTTTGTTGAGAATTTTTCATTTATGTCCATAAGGATATTGATCTATAGTTTTCTTTTATTGTTGTGTCTTTTTCTGCCTTTCATGTCAGAGTGATACTGGTCTCATAGAATGAGTTAGGGAGATTCCCTTCTCTTCAACCTTATGGAATAATTTAAGTTAAATTGGTACCAGTTTTTTGAAGAACTGGTAGAATTCAGCTGTGAGTCCATCAGGTCCTGGACATTTTTGTTGTTGTTGTTGGGAGACTTCTAATTACTGTTTCAATCTTGCTACACCTTATTGGTCTGTTCAGGGTTTCCATTTCTTCCTGATTCAAGGTTGGGGGTTGAATGTTTCCAAGAATTTATCCATTTTCTCTAGATTTTCTAGTTTGTTTTCATAGAGTTGTTCATAATAATCTTGGATGACCCTTTGAATTTCTGTGGTATCAGTTGTAATGTCTCCTTTTTCATTTCTGATTGAGCTAATTTGAGTCTTCTCTCTTTGTTTCTTAAGTAATCTAGCTAGTGTTCTATCAACTTTGTTTATCTTTTCAAAAAACCAACTTTTTTTTTCATTGATCCTTTGTATTTTAAAAAAAATTTCTATTTCATTTAGTTCTACTCTGATTTTATTTCTTTTCTTCTCCTACTTTTGGGTTTGGGTTGCTCATATTTTTCTAGTTTCCTGAGTTGTGATGTTAGGTTGTCAATATGTGATCTTCCAGTCTTATTAATATAGGCTGCAAGTGTTATAAACTTTCCTCTGAGCACAGCTTTGACTGTGTCCCAGAGGTTTTGAAAACCTGTTTCATTGTTGCCATTCATTTCAATGAATTTTTGATTTTCCATCTTGACTTATATACCTAATCCTGAATTGCACCCCACATCTTAAAAATGACATACATGTCATAAAATCAAGATATATATATATTTAAAAATTCCAACTTGATTTTATTGTTGACCCAAGGATCATTCAGGAGAAAATTGTTTAACTTCCATATATTTGCTTGGCTTTACAAGTACTCCTTGGAATTATTTTTGGTTTTATTCCATTGTGGCCTAAGATGGTGTTTGATATGATTTAATTTATTTTTAATTTATTGAGACTTGACTTGTAGCCTATCATATGTCGATCTTGGAGAATGTTTCATGTGGTGATGAGGAAAATGTGTATTCCATAATTTTGTGATAGAATGTTCTGTAGAAATCTGTTATTTCCATTTTCTCTAGAATTTGGTTTAACTACAATGTTTCTTTGTTGACTTTCTCCCTTGATGATCTATCTATTGGTATCAGTGGAGTGTTAGAGTCTCTATCTATTATTGTATTGCCGCCTATCTCTCTTTCTTTTTCTTTCTCCCTCTCTCTATTTTTAGATCTAATAGAATTTGTTTATGAAGTTGGGGGATCTGGTTTTAGGCAAATATACATTTAAAATTGTAATATCTTCTTGTTGGATTGATCCCTTTATCATTCTGTAATGCCATCCTAGGTTTTTCTAACTGTTTTTAATTTAATGTCTGCTTTATCCAATATGAGAATGACTACTCCACTAATTTTGAGGTTCCATTTGCATGAAGCATTTTCCCCATCCCTTTACCTTGAGTCTATAGGAGTCTTTGTGAGTTAAGTGGGTCTCTTGAAGGTAGCAGATATTTTGGTTGTGCTTCTTATCCATTCTGCCAGTCTACATCTTTTTAGAGGGGTATTGAATCCATTTATGTACAGAGTTAATATGTAAGGTACTATTCTATATATCAGACTGGTTGTTATCTAGTTGCTTTGTTTATTTATTTTCTCTGTTGTATTGCTGTTCCAAAAAGTCTACAAATTTTATGATTGCCAACATTTTTCTACTGGTGTATTTTGCCCCCCCATCCCCTTTTTTTCACAATTTAGAACTCCTTTAAATATTTCTTTTAGAGTCAGTCTAGTGGTGACAAATTCCTTCAGTGTTTGCTTGACTGTAAAGGACTTCACTTCTCCTTCATTTATAAAACAGTCTTGGGGGCTACAAAATCCTTTGCTAGCAGTTATTCTGTTTAATGATATTGAAGATTGGGTCCCACTCCTTTATGTCTTTCTGGGATTCTTCTGAGAAGTCTGCTGTTAGTCTGATAGGTTTACCTTTGTACGTTACTGGATGTTTTTTTCTGAAAGCTCTTAAAATTCTTTCCTTCACATTAATTTTGCATAACTGAATGATTATAAGCCTTCGGGGTGACCTTTTTGCAACAAATTTTCTGGGGGTTCTTTGGGCTTCTTATATCTGGAAGTTTAGTTCTCTGGCAAGTCTAGAAACATTTTCCTCCATTATTTTATCAAATACATTTTTTCAAATCTGTCACTTTCTCTTCTTCCTCAGGAATATGTAAAATTTTTAGGTTTAGATGTTTTACATAATTCCTCATTTCTTGGAGATTTTGTTCTATTCACTTATTTTTTTCCTATGGTGCTATCTGATTGGGTTAATCTCAAAACTTTACCTTCTAGTTCTGAGATTCTTTCTTCTTGTTCTTCTAGTCTACTTTTCACACTTTCCACTGCATTGTCTAATTACCTAAATGTTTTTGTTTTGTTTCCAGAATTTCAGTTTTTTTTTTCTTTTTCTTTTTTCTTCTTTCTTTTTTCAAGTCATTTATATCTTAGGAGAATTTTTCATCTATGTCCTGAATAGGTCGTCTTCCTTTAAATTTCTTTATTTTGATTTATGTCAAAATAAAGTGTATTTTATTGACCAATTTTATCATCGGTCTTTTGAATTCTATGTCTTGAATTTCAACAATTTCTTTTGGGTTAGGGTTTGTTGCTGAAGAGTTGGTGTGGTCTTTTGGTGATGTTGGATAACTCTTGTTTCTCATATTTTCAAAATTATTTTTCTGGTTTCTTCTCATTTAAGTGGCTTAGAAAGTGTTGTTAGCCAGTTTTGGGGATCTGGCCTTCCCCAAAGCTGAGGCACTGTATCTGATGTGGTTGGCTGTACTGTTGAACTCTGGCCAGGAGTTGGTGCCTGTGAGAGAAAACTAGCTACAATGGTGGCTGTAGGGTTTTTTTCTTGGCAAGTGTTTCTCCAAGGAAATGCCCAGTCAGCCTAGACTGAGGTCAGGGCCTTGGAGTTTTACCAAGTTTTCTGAATATTTTCATTTTTCTGGGTTATCAGGAGAGAGGAGCTGAAGTGCTTCACAAATGTGCACTGTTAACTGCAACAATAGTGATTAGAAGGGCGTCCCTTCTAATTCTAGGTCACGGGGGTGGTGTTGTGCAAAGCAGATTCAGAGGATTTTGCAAGGGGATTCAGAGGTTGCTATGGCAATGTTTCTCACACAGCTCCTACCTCAGCCTCAAGCAATCTGTGATCTGAATTTCAAGGTGCAGTGGGCCTTGGGCCTCATGTGTTCTCATGCAACCTGCCAAGCCAAAAACTGAAGCAGTGGAGTGTGGCCTTGGGGTCCGTTTTCTCCCAAGCTGACTGGAAAACAGTCATTTCACAATGAAAGAGTTGAATTCCTGTGAAACGGCAACAGGCACTGCTCAAAAATTTTTTGATGCACCCCTTTACAGCAGAGCACAGTTGTGGGAAAGGCAGTTTGTCATAGGGGGCTGGGGTCTCACGAGGCTCAGGGAGCCCTGTAACTTCATGGCAGGAGTACAGAACTCCTAGATTTTCATCGGTCACTTCTCCCACTGTGTCCAGAGGCTGTGGTAGACTGTGTTGCAGGAAAGAGTCTGGCTGATTGTAGCCCAGGTTGGTAGACGTTTTTCTTCTTCTTTGCTCTATAACGTTATTATCACTCCTTTGAAGACATGTGGGATGTGCTGCTGGATCTGCTCCTCTCTGAGTGCTGAGGAAACTCTAACTCGGTTTACTCTGCAGGAGAAACTAACTCTAAATGACTCATACCAGTCATTCTCACATCAAACTTTATTTGCAAAAATGGCATGCAATGGAGTTGCTCTATTTAATTACTAATTAATTCTAATTTATTTCAAAATGAATTTTCATTATTTGCCTGTAGAAAACATAGTCTTCTTCATAAGCCTCTACTTACTATATTGAATCTGTTTTAATACTTAGCCTACTATAGTAATTTTAAAATTAGTTTAGGTAATGTTTAGTATTAGGGCAAAAACTGTTTTCCAAATCCATTCCCTACTCCCGCTCTATTCAAAGATGCATGTGCAAAAGTAATTTACAAGATCTCTTACTTATATGGTGAAAAAGTGCTCAGTCAAGATGCCCTAGATCCACTTTGGGCTTGGATACAGTCATCTATTGGGATATACTTGGATTGGTCTCGTCTTCTCTAGCTAACATTTGCTGCATTATAAAACACCCCAAAACTTAGTGACTTAAAACAAAAATTGATATATTTCACAGTTAACTGGGCCGGTTAGGTTCAAGGGAGCAATTCTAACTTTAGATCCCAGTTCTGAAACAATCTATAGAATCAGTTGGGTTCAATATTACTCTCATGGCTGACAGTTAATTCTGGGCATGGATGAAAAATGTACCTTAAGGTGTCAAATGAAGATCCCACTCATGGCCTCTCAGTGTGTCTTGGACTTCTCATAACATGGTGGCTGATGTACTGAGATACTACATGTAACCTTCAAGAATACAAATGACCTATCTTCAGAAACCTCAGAACATCATTTTTACCACATTTTACTGGTCAAGCATGTTCCAAAGTAGACTTCAGATTGAAGGAGAGTAGAAGTATAGTATTGACTACTTGATAAAAGAGATAGCTTGTAAATGGGGGAAAATGATGAGTATGGTGACCATTTTGGAGACAAGATACCACATTATCCATGGAAACTCATCTGGCATCTATATCTTTAATTGATAACATATAACTAAATACCTCTCATTTGAATTAAAGCCTAATGTTCTCTCCCTGATCACTCAATTAATGCTCAACTCTAGTTCAGATTCTACTTACTTCTGATGCTGTGCCATTTCCATCAGGCAACCTACCATATCAGTCCTTATCTGGCTTTGTTGTAATGTGACTTTGCCCATGGTACACAGTATTTGGGACGCAGAAGCTTACAAAATTCTCTCTGACCACACAATGTTATTCATTAATTACACAAGGCTCCTTAATGTTTGTTAAAAAGCAAAATAAAAAAGAGCTGAGTCTCAAACTAAAATTATGTGTGTGTGTGTGTGTGTGTGTGTGTGTGCTTTCAATCAGTGTAACACATTTTGACCTCTGGGTTAAAATCTGATAAAGAACTATTGAGGCACCCATCTGACCAACTGCTTCTTTTCCTTTCTTCCACAGTCCTCCAATACAAGAGTAATTTCTTCTTTACTTCACATTCTTCTTTCTGAATTTAGTCTTGTGATTAAAACATGGTGAGGGTGAGTGCATCATCTCTGAACTAAATGGAAAAATATAGTATCTCAGTTTTTCAAGCTTATTTCATATTATACCAAAGAAATTTCAAGTATTTTATTTTTACATTAAATATTTTAAAGTCAATTGTGTGCTTAAAAACATCTTTATTTTTCTGTTCTGGGACTATATATCTCTTGACTCACATTTTGAGGTAGAAGGCTGAAACTGGATTAAAAATGGAAATTTTAAAAAATGACTGGAATTATGTAAATATCACAAATCAGAGGAAAGATTAAATAAATGGTAGTACAACAACTTGATAAAACATTTAAATATTTAAAAAATATTTGCTTATAATGAAGAAAAATATGGCAGATATTAATTATTTAATGCTGAGTCTAATAGTCTACATTTGTTATTGAGTGACATATTAGTTTTTTAGTGATATATACTCTGCTTCCATTTGTATCATCTTCATTTATCCATATCTCTAACTTTATAGGGATGTGTCCTAATGTTCAGTCTTTGTTCTTTTCCAGTGTTTCTCTCTCTAGTAATCTTACTTGCTTCCATGACATTGACTGCCGTATCTATCAAGTTTTCAAGACTCAGTCTGTACTCTGACTGCTCTTACATGCTTTGTAACAATGTGCCGGCAATTCCTTTTGAAAATCCCATCTCCCTGACCGACTTGTGCCAAATCAAAGCTATCATCTTTCCATCAAGACTGACATTTCTTTGTTCTTTTCCTATTTTCTCAGAAATAATCTATTTTCCCCATTTCCCAGGATGTATGGTTTGTAATGGTTTTGCCTCATCTTCTCTTGCTCTTATCTTTAATTTCAGTATCTGTACCACAGATACTATTTGTTGCCTACCCAAAGCCACTTCCCTGTCATATTCTTAGGAATATATATTTATTTATTGACAATGGAAATTTTCTGTGTTTGTTTTTATTTTGTTTTACTTTTTTATGTTTGTTTTGCAGCTAGCCTTCTATGTCTCAAAGCTTAACTCTTGATAATTATAAATTGATAACAGTTATTTCACATTCCTCACCTGTGACTGGTTAGGATTTGGCATGCCATGCAATTCCAGTCACTGAATTCTGAAGAGTATCTGCTAAGGAATTTTCTAGGAAAGCTTTCTTAATTCTTAAAAAGTGACACAAGGAAGGGACTTCTTTTTTTTAGAGGGAGTGTGTTTTAGATTTTGTAGTGTGAGGGTGTAATGCTTACAGCCATTAGCGCTATCTTGAAACCATAAGTGATAAGGCTAAGGACAGAAGGGAAATTGCTGAGAATTATGAGGGGAGAATGGAATAACCTGGGCCATAGATCAGATGTTGAATTAACCAAACCTCTGACCTTTTACAACTTTTTTATTTGAATTTTTCAATTCACTTAGGGAATCCTCTACTCTGTAGACAATATAAATGCTATGGGAAGACAATTAGTAGTCAAACAAATTTAGTTCAAATCTTGACTTTGACTAAAAAGTTGTGTGATATTGGGGAAAACTACTAGGTTTCTACATTTCTGAATTAGAAAGAGCAGTACTCAAACATTTAGTTGTTTTAAATAAAGGAGAGAATGCATACAAAAAAACTTTGAAAAGGTAAAGCACCATATCAACATAAGATTAATTGTCTATCTTTTGAGTTTGAGGATTGAGCCACAATTCCATTGACACTACTCTTTCTCTAGAAATAGATCCTGTCATATTTTATGGCAGAGGTCTAAATGCTACTTCTACTTGCATTATTGGTGGTCTCTAATTCAACAAGATTAATATTTATAAGACTATTCTTTTGGGGGGAAATGCAGTTTGCTAAGAGGATATTAAATGTATTTTGCTAAGGTCGTAAGTATTCTTAATACATGCATGGTAACTATGAGGCGATGAGTGTGTTCATTAGCCCGATTGTGGCAAATATTTCACAGTATACACATATATCAAATCAAGTTATACAAATTAAATCCAGTACAGACAATTTTTTGTTGTAGATTATACCTTAATACAATTGGAAAAATTTAAAAAAACCCAGGGACATGGGGAATTTGAATCAATTAAGAGACTTAGTTTAATTGGTAAATATTGAACTCTCTGTTCTATAAAAAACAGTAAATGTGCTTTTTAATTGCTTTTGAAATATTTAGGAATAATATTAATTATACAATACTCAATAAAGAAAACTTAAATAAACTATAAACAGTAAATACTTTATGCACAATAAAATGCTTTTATCAATTATTTATCAGTGGATACCCATATACTAAGTCACTAGGAAATAAAAAAATAAAATATTCTGCTAAATAATGATTTCATTAAAAAGTAAATAAAGTTGTGATTAAACATACTATATTAATAAGGATGACACAAAATTTTATATCAAAAATTTTTATATGAAAACAAAAATATAACTAGGGAAACTTTATAGCTTTACACACTTCTAATTTTAAAGCTTGTAAAATGTGTAAGATTAAATAAGGTTATAAAAGAATATGGTAAATCTTAAGACCCTAGAATAAATGAGTTAAATGAAGATAGAAGTATGATTTATAAAGTTAGGGGAGAAATCATAGTGATAGTGATTTATTCAATAGATGAAATTATATAAAAGATCCACACAAAGCATCATCAGTGAAATAAGAGATAATACACTGTTTCTAGCATTATAAATAAGAAAGACTATATGATACCTACAGAAACAACTTTCTATATGGCTATGTGGGGGAGAGAAAGGAGAGCAAAATTAAAAATACTGGGAGTCCTGTACTTGATTCTGATGTAGAAAGTTGCAAGAGACTGTAACACTCACCCCATACAGCAAAAGGAACCTGAGAAATTATAACATAGCATTTGAAAACCATTAGAGAATTGAGGACACAAAGAAACTGAAATAAACTAAATGACAGAAACTGAGGAGGCTTTCAATAAAAGGAAAAAACTGCTTCTTGTGTCCTTGGCCATGCATATGGGGAAGGAATCTGCTAGGTAAGCGTAAACCACGGACCATCCATTACGCTTTCAATTAACCACATGTGAGCTGACATGGTAGAACAGAGCAGAATCCCTAAAAGTCCAGTCATCACCTTGCTAATTCACTCCTAGGTATCTTCCCAGAACATTTGGAGATTGCCAAAGGTTGAGGGCAGTTAGAAAAGTAGTGCTGAGGGTGATTCCTCTTCCCCAGCATAACAGTGGTGAGGGACAGACTGGGGGAGCTAAGAGAAACCCATCATGAGCATTTTGGACTTTCAGGCTGAAGGTAAGGCAGAAGAACTGAGAAACGTACCCAGCCATGTATTTCTGGCTTTTAGCTAAGGATGTCTGAGTAGAGCAGAGCAACTGAGGGACAAACCTTGGAGGTAGATAGGAGGAAGCTACCTGTGTAGTGGTTAAATGGGATTATAGTTAAAATCACAAAAGCAGTACGCTTAACATTTATGCACCTCACTGTACCTAAATTATATCTCAATGTAAAACAGTCCTTTTAAGAAGCGGGCTTTGGTAGAATATGTTATGAAAAATGAAGGGGAAGGGCATGAGAACTTCTCAGAAAATATATGCTTTTTAAAGCTAACATTAAATAGTATTCTTCCCCAAAGATTTAAATATAAGAATGTTATATTACTGTTAATAAAAATATATTGGAAAAATGCCTGAAATGAGATATGTTATTGGCTGAATAAATGTGGCATTTTTATGCCAAAAATATAGTCATTATGATTGATGTCATAGATGTATATTTAGCTACAGAGAAAAATTCTATATTGTTGTATATAAAAATCTATTACAAGGCATAATTTTACCATATGATCCAGTAATCATGCTGCTTGATATTTACCCAAACAGGTTGAAAACTCAAGCCCACATAAAAACCTGCACATGGATATTTATAGTAACTTTATTTGTAGTTACCAAAACTTGGAGGCAACCCAGTTGTACAACAGTAGGAGAATGGATACACTGTGGTACATCCACACAATGGAATATTATTCAGCACTAAAAAGAAATAAATTACCAAGGATGAAAAGATATGAGGAAAATTCAAATGCTTTATTATTAAGTGAAAGAAATCAATCTGAAAAGGCTACATACTGTGTGAGTCCAATGACATGACAAAACTGTGGTGACACTGAAGAGATCAGTGATTGCCAGAGGTTAGGGAGGAGGGAGAGATGAATAGACAGGGCACAGAGGATTTTTAGGACAGTGAAAATACTCTGTATAATACTATAATTGTGAGCGCATGTCATTAAATATTCGTCCAAACCCATGAAATGCATAACAGCAAAAACAAACCCTAATATAAACTGTAGTCTTGTGCTATTATAATGCATCAATGAAGGTTCATCACTTGTAACGAATGCACCACTCTGGTGGTAGATGCTGATGATAGGAGAAGTTATGCGTGTATAGGGAGGGTATGTATGGAAAATCTTTGTACCTTCTCTGCAATTTTGCTGTAAACCTAACAGCTCTAAAATAATTTTATCTTAAATTAACTAAAAAAATAATCAATTACAAATCCATATCATGAACAACCAACAGAGATGGAAGGATATAACCTGAAACCTTAACAGTTATTATTATCTTTATTTTTTAATGTTTTATTTGTTGTTGTAATATGTTGGTATTACTTTTGTAATTAAAAAACAAGTTATGCTCTATTAACAAAACAAAGCACTCTGTTAATTAAGATAAAGGTCTCAAGGAAAAGAGCTGAAACATTAGAACACAAAGTAATTGAGTTACATAATTCAGCATTATTAATACACTAATATTATACTCCATGATAAATGTTTTAAAAATTATGATTATAATGACAATCGTGGCTGAAAAGTCACTTGATGAACTCAGAACAAGTGGCTAATTATTTAAGAAAAATACAAAAAGCAGTCTCCCTATTTTAGATCTTTCATCAGAATAAGTCATCAGAAAAATAAAACCATAAAACAATTCAAAATAAGAGCAAACATATATATAGTCTTGAGAATAGGGAAAGTTTTTCTGAGCATCAAGTCAAAAATTAATACTCTAAAGAAAAATATTGATACATTTGACTGTGTAAATTCAAAAGCTTCTTTACAAGTAAAATAAATAAAATTAAATTTCCAAGGAAAATATTTGCTATAACAAAGGTAGTGATAATTGTACTCTAACAAACACTATCCAAATAAATTAAACAATAATGAGATCACTTAATCACAAATGAGGATATATAAATTAGCATTAAACAGTAAAAATTTTCATTTTTAGAATTTATAATAAAAAATTTAAATTGAAGCTACAGTGAGTAATACCAAAATTGTTAAACTGACAAAACTTTTTTAAAAGATAATAATCATTGTTGTGAGGGTTTGGAGAAAGTGATCATATCACTATCTGATGGGGCAATGCAAATTGGGAAAACCATTCTGGAGAATGATTTAGGACAGTGTATGTCAAAATCCTTAAAATATGCATATCCTTTGATCCAGTCATTTCACTGCTAAGAACTGATTTTTCCTGAAGGTGTGTTTGCAAAGATAAAAATTCATGCAGCTTTGCTTATCACTGCAGTTTTTTAAAATGTAAAACAAACTGTTTACCCAAAAAAGAATTGAGTACCTTTTGATATAACAACTATGAAAAGTTATTTTGTTGTAAAAACTTTATTGCTATCTAAAAATATAAAGCAAACAGATATTAGGCAAATAGAAAGCTTAGCACAGGCATTTAACAGACTCTGGAGCCCAAATAACCAGGTTTGATTCCCAACACTATCTTTTATTTCTCGTGCATTCTTGGACAAGTTATTTAACTTTTCTGATTCTCAGTTTAGTCATCCAAAAATAAGTTATAGTAACAATCTCATCAAATTGTTCTGAGAGACAAATTAATTCACACATAAAAATAAACAGTACCCAACATGCATTGCGCTAAAAAATGTTTGCTGATATTAATGTGTTGTAGTTTTAATTTAAATCATTACTTTTATCACAGTGTTCTTCCAAGCCAGGGACATAGAGTGGCTTTTAAATGTATGGAGATTAAGTCTAAGCTCTTCCACTTATGAGAAAAATCATCCATTGTAAACATAAAATTTCTTGCATGTGGACATCTCTGGATGACTTCTGCCTCTCCTGTGGCTTCTCCCAGGCACTGCGGCTAGATGTAGATCCTCCACTGTTTTCTCCTCTTTCTTGGATCTGTGCCCCAAAGCTGTTCTTATCATTGGAGTACCATGTTCTTCCTCTACTTATCTGGACTATACTTGGCCTTGAACACTCATAAGTCACGCTCCCTGTAAAAACCTATCTCTTCATTCTCAGTCCCTGGAAATTACTTTTTAAAAATGTGACATTCAATTCTATATCATATTCTCTGACCCTTACCACATACTTCTCTAGAGACCCGATTTCCCTATAAAAAGTCTCCAAGAGTGTATTTAATGTCGCTTCTCTTATGAGTTCTCTTAGTACCCTATATATACATACTACATATGCAAAATTAGCTATGCATTTAAATTCAGTGTAAATGTAAAGCACATCAATACTTAAATGTACATTCAGCCTTATGGCATCTATAGTCCAATCTGCAGGAATATTAGTTTCTCAGGAAGCAATCTCAGAAGACTTCTAGACCAATTTTGATAAAGATGAAGAGTCCAGCCTCACACAATAGCAGGAATCAAATGAGAAATTTGTGAGATAAGATGCCTTCCTGGGATTTATATCACACTGTTCCTGTCTCTACAGAGTTCACAGATTTCTTCATATATTACAAAACTGTGCTTTCACTCTCATATAAAAACTAAGGCAGAGAACATTTCAAAGAGAACATGTGCAATGTGCATTAGTTCCTAAGTTGTCGGAAGGCTTAAGAGGTCAGAGAATGGTCTCAGTTTAATCAGAACAAGTTTTCTCATCATCTTCTCAACTAATTTGATGTACCTGGTGGTCAGGTTCCCAAATAATTACAAAGTATAGCAAAACCGGATCAAGTCTCCAAAGAGTTTTTCAGTATTTCTCAGATTAATGACAAATAACTTTCCTTTTATCTGAACCAGGTCACAACATCAAATCACATTATGTTCACGTGGGAAGTAATTGAAAGGTAACTCTTTAACTCAATTCAGAAGTTGGTCAAAATTCTAATATTTTCAAAAGCTATATCATTTTGAGAAAGTGAAGAAAATTGAATTTTTCTATCTTTCAAGAGAATCTAACAGTATCTTTTATTGTGTTTGTAAGGTACCTGAGCTACACTACGATGTTGGGGGAACAAATTAGGAATACAAAGTTGAGAGATACAATGTGGCAGATTTCAGACAGGAGAGCTAAGTACTTTACTAGCTTTTTCCTTTCAAGCAAGGATTGAAATAATAGGATAAATATGTAGATGGGTAAATATTATTGAAAAAAGAAAGTGATGTAAGGCAGTACTTCATATGAAAAATCGTTAGGGATCTATTTATCTACTAAACCATGTATTCACTCACTCATTAATTTACTTTTTTTGAAAAATGTTTTATTCAGCAATTCTTATGCCAGATTCTGCTTTAGAAACTGAGCAATCATCATGAACAAGGCAGTCACAGTCCATGAGTTCACAGAGTTTATAACCCAGCAAAGGAAGAGTGTATCTGATGGTCTGTGTATTCATCAGGAATTAATGAGGAACTACCAGATGTCATTAGAATGGCAGTGCCGGCTGGGTTTGGTGGCTCAGCCTGTGATCCCAGCACTTTGGGAGGCTGAAGCAAGTGGATTGCCTGAGCCCACGGGTTCAAGACCAGCATGGGCAACTTGGAGGGACCTCGTCTCTACAATAAGTAAAAAATTAGCCAGGTGTGGTAGCATGCTGTAGTTCCAGCTACTTGGAAGACTGAGTCGGAAGAATCGCCAGAGCCCGGCAGGTCAACGCCGGGGTGGCCATGAGACAAAATTGTTGCCTTTAATGTACTTTCATTTTTCTAGTTGTATACCTATCTCCTATGGAAAATGGGGTGCAACGCAGGAGTAGGTTCTGTGTTGAATCCATTTCAGCACTATCCTAACACCTGACAGAGTTTCCTACCTTGTCAGCTGCAAACACCCACACCCACATAAAAAAACATTTTACTTTATAATTACTGCATGTATTATAGTTCATATTCAATAAACATTTGGAATGCAAGGTCATGTTATCTTATATCCTTTTCAAATTCATATAACTGACTATACTTTCAACCACTCACATATTCCAAAATTCCTTGAACTCTGGATCCCACCAATTACTCTGTGTCTCCCTTTCCAGTGTCTTCCTTTCAATCCTTGCTCAGCCTTCCCTCATATGATTCCTTCTTGCTCTTCTTATACTTCTGCAATAGTGCAATTTAACTATCTTGTTTTTTTTTTTTTTTTGAGTTGGAGTCTCACTCTGTCGCCCAGACTGGAGTGCAGTGGCTGCTCCCGGCCACCGCTGCCTCCACCTGCTGGGCTCCGGCGATCCTTCCGCCTCAGCCTTCCAAGTAGCTGGAACTACAGGCGCGCGCTACCACGCCCGGCTGATTTTTTTTTGATTTATTGTAGAGATGAGGTCTCGCCAAGTTGCCCAGTTGGGTCTCGAACCCGTGGGCTCAGGCAATCCACTTACCTCAGCCTCCCAAGGCGCGGGATTACAGGCTGAGCCACTGAGCCCGGCTTAACTATCTTGTTGTCCTAATATTTTGGTTACTTTTCCTGTCTTGTATTTGACGACTCTGATCAATCGAATTCAGTTCAATGCAGTTCAATCCAGCTGAATTAATATTTAGACAATTACTATGTACTAAATATAATTATTACCACTATTTGTGATATTCTAAGATCCATCACTCAGCTATGTGATGAATCCAATCCACAACTATCTGTTGGGCATCATCTTCTGGGTGCCTATAATCTCATTTTCAGTTATTCTAAAATTAAATGTATCATTTTACTCTGAAAATATAACCCTATCAACTTCTTACTAAGGTTAAGGTGATGAACAATATCTAAGGGACTAATTCATGAACTATCATATTTTATGTAATTATTTCTTCAAAAATTTCTTTAGATGAACCTATTTTATTCCACATACAACTTACCTCCAATCACAAAATGTTCTTAACTTGTCTTATCATTTGTATAATCTATTCTGCTCTAAGCAATACAGAATATATAGCAAGATTACAAAAATAAGGCAACTTTAATGACACTTCACTCCTACAGAAGCATGTGTGTATCACTCAGTTTCAGGTATAATAGCTTGAGGTGCAATGCCTTTATTATCATTGTTTTATTTGCACTACTGCTATTCATATGTTCTATACTCGAGGAGAGTATAGGTCTTCCTGACTCCTATGTGATTTCTTGTTTTTCATTTTTTCCCCTCTAACTATTCTTTTCTTTTGATGTGCTTACTTTTATCATTCTGGATGTTAAAAGTTTCACCTTTCCACATTTTAGGCCCTAGCTTAAATAATGTCTTTTTGTTTATTATATGCTATAATGAAAAATACATTTTAGAAGAGAAAGAAATAAAGAACATGGACTTTGGAATCATATGCACTTGAGTTAAATTCTTGATATACTACTTACATGCTATTTTATTACAAAAAAATTGCTTAAAAATATAACATTGCTCCAAGGGGAAAAGATTACTTTATTTGTAGAGTGAAAATAATACCTATCTAGTACTTAGGAGTTGAGAAGGTGGCTATATAGCACTATTTGATTAAAATAAATATGAATATGCACAAGGGATGCTGGGTTTCAATTATCTTGAAATTTTGGAGATTATTGGTTAAAAATATATCAAGACCTATGATAAAATTTAACCAATAAAAGCATGATTGTGATCCTGATAAAGAAGGGTTTATCTAGACAGAATAAGTGTGTATATTTTCACCTTCACTGGAATTTGATAAATTTAGGTAAGCAAACTCCATATTTTCAATCCTACAAATCCCCTACCATATGGTAGGTAATTGCTGAAGTATCCAGGGCCATTTCACAATTGGAAATCCTTTTCTCACTCTCTTTAACTTGGACATCACATTATACATTTATTCAGAGGCTGAAATTCCAAGTAAAGCTCATAACTAATTATTGAAATGACCAGGTTGTAGCCCTTGAATGAGTTGTAGGAGTGATGAACTCTATTTGGTTTTAGATTTTGACATGTTAATTCTGGCTATGAATTTTAGCAAAGGCCAAAATACAAACTCCTTAGGCAAATGACTAAATGACATATTCCTTAGGCTCACATTTTTAAAAGTTGGAGAACTTATAAAGACTGAGTCAAATTCAGGCCTCTACCGAAACTTGGATCACCAAATTAACCCCAGATTGACCTTTTCAGTTGAATGACTTAATAAAAAATAAGTACCTGTGAAGATAGTTGACAACATAAGATTGTATTCATACCTTAAAGGATAATATGACCTTAAAAATATTTATTCTAGGAAACAGAGGAGATCTTAGCATCAGTGTTGGCGTCTCAATAAAATTGAAGAAAGCACACACATTATATACAAAATAAACAACAAATATAATTGGGAGAGCTAAAGGCATCTATATCGCCCAGCTAATACAAATTCAGTAATTTTATTATACTATAGGCTTCTACTGGTTTTGTATTTGTTGTTGTAAAGCTTGGATTTTCTCAAACTTGATTTAAAAGGAGAGTTCTTACTATTGGTATTTTTGAATTTTCCTATGCTTTGATTCCTCTGAAAATTTATTCCAACTACATTCTCTTTCCAAGGATTTTCTAAAAGTTCTTACTTGTAATTTTCCCTTATTGTTTAGTATTTATATAAAATGATTATTTCTTAATAATTTCCTGTAATTTCAGTTACCTTTTAGAGGGGAGAGAAGTTAAAAAAAATGGGCTGAATTTGCAATCTTGATCCAATTCCTCTATTATATATTAATTTTGTATGCAAGGAAACAATAACTGTTTCTCTTAAAATATTGCAATTATTAAAAATAACCTTAAAATGTTGTCTTTATGTTAAAAAAAAAAACCCAGCTAATTAGAACACCTCACTTCCTAGTGATGATCAATATGGGGTATCTGTGCCATGAGAAAAGAAGAAACTTGCTGTAAACATTCTTTTTGAGACTCAAAGTATAAATTATTTAATTTTCATAATTTGTTTTTCTACTTTATGCTGCTCTAGAAAGAGAGTTGTGTTTTTTGCTTTTTTTTTTTTTTAAAGATTTGTAGTAACATAATAAATATGTGTGGCTCCCTTCCATGTGCATTAGGGTCAATCTTTAATCTAAACATAAACTATTTTTGTACCACAATTGAGAGACAGTAAGTAGTAAATTATCAGTTCTAATACAGTATTTCAAATCCACTCTAAACTGAGAAGAACTGCAATGCTAATATTATTTGCAAACACTGCCAAATGAGATTAAAGTATGAGCCATATTAAGGCTTTTGATGTGCACTGTAGCTAAATATGTCATATCATTAGAAATATTGCATCATCTGCATTTTACTAATAAAAACACATATGAGCAGAAGTAGCAGGTAATGAGTGAAAAAATTGGGGCTCAAATAGCATTTGTGGGTTTGGTTGAAGAATTAATTCTAGTTCTCTCTTTTGCTTCTCTAGTCCTGGGAGAAAGTAGTTACGCACTTCCTCCACTTGTTGATTTCTGACTAGCACTTTCATTTCTTAGTATTCTATCTAACCTTTTCCAACAATCTGTAAATACATATATTTCTGTATCAAGTCTTTCTTCTTTTTGAAATTATTATAGTGGTTTCTATATTTGCGACTGGACTCTAGATGTGTCCATGTGATACATGCATGAGTTATATTAGTTGAGTGAGGAAGTGAACTTTAACCAAGTTGTGAAATTTGCTGTGGTGAAATTTGAGGATTACAGATTAATGCTTTCTCAACAGTGTCCATCCCACCTGATCTAGCAACTTAACTGACTGCATTGTTGTAGTTGTCCATCTGAGAAACCAACTGGTGCAGAAGGTAGATAGCTCATCTTTATGCTCACTACCTAATTACACCTCCTCCAACTGATTTCTTGGGCACATCACTTCTCACAGCCTGTCTTTTGTCATTGCCCAGATAAAGCTGTCTTTTATGCTCATAACAGATTTGGCCTTTACTTGGCCTTTATAGGACCAAAAAGCTTGAAGGATATGAGCAAGAGTGAAGTGCTCTTTAGGGTAGTATCTTTGCTGAAAGCAGGATTGGTTTCAGATGAGATGTCATATTTGTCATGTGCAGCATTGTCTGCCTGATCTACTTTGTCACATTACTTCCTCTAGTATGTGTCATATTGTGTTAGGTCATGCCATCAGAGATAACAATGAGACATGCTATTGCCAGAGCAGCATCACAAAGTTGCCAAAAATTCAAAAAGCCCTTGGTTCTTATACAGTCCTGGGAGACACATGAGCTGGTTCTTGTAGTGCCAAGTCTTGTAATCACCATACAAAATACATATTGTATTCTTTCAAGGGAAAAAAAAGTCAACAGAGTTGAAGAAATCATGAGATAGTACCCCAGATACAACAACCCTATCAATATTGAATTTAAAGCTCCAACACCTTGTTCTGGAAATGCCTCTTTTCATTCAACTCTCGACTCCTAGCAATGGCAGTCATTTTGTATTAATTGTTCCTTGTCACTTCAGCACCAGACAAATTTGTAGGAGCATCTTTATAGATTTCGAAAAGATCTTACATTTAAAGAGCTAAGACAGTCTGGATCTTGCCACTTTGATTCATATTTCTTTTTTGGTTGCCTGTGGAAGACACATTTCCCCGAATCGATGTCTGAAATTGCTAAATAAATTTCAAAGAATAGATTTTTTTTCTGCCCTCATTTGAATGTCTAGACATTTGTGGATTATTGAATCTAAACCATCTAAACCATCAAGCCAATGTTTGCCCAAACCAAATTTAACCTGTATGTTAAGAATTCAATCAAGAATTGTAAAATCAGAGCTTCGGTCCCAGGCTTGTGGGAGAGAACTGAGAAGTGGAAGGAAAAGAAATGATTACTAAAAACCTTCTGACTAGATGAAGATAAAAAGGGAGGGCACAGATAATGAGAACAATCACTGACCAATTTATTGGTGCTAATATTAGGGCAAGCAGGACACAAAGAAGAGGGAAATTCAAGAAAGTTAAAGTAATTGGAAAAATAGCTAATTAAACCTATTCTCAGATAATACATATTTACACAAAATATGTTTTACATTCACAGGGTATTCACCAGTTTTCTTTAATTTGAAATTCAAACTATTTGAGACTGTTTTATTCTATTAGTGATTGCTTTGGATGTTAATTTAAATTTAAAAATATTATATTATGGCCCATAGGAGAAGGCTGTATCGGCATAGCTGGAAATGGACAAAGGGATTCTTTTTCCATTTGTTCCTTGCAAGAAGCAAATTGCTATAAGGACAGTCCAGTGGGAGGCACTTCTTGAAGGGGTGAGTGTCCCAGCCTGTTGGAAACCTTCACAAATTATTTCCTGTTTTTAACAAGTATCTCCCTTATCATGAGAAAGAAAAAATACTATTTCCCTTCCAGCCCATATTTAACCATCATATTTGTGCATATGATTGCATCTCTTCTAAAAGGACTTGGAATGAGCTGCCAGGCTGCAAGGGATTGAATCGAAAGCCCCCTAACAGTTAAAGTGTCCATTAGCTTCTCTACACTTAGCATCCATCAGAGAGAAGAAGGGCTAGGAGCCCCGGGCGAATTTCTAACTAGCCTAATGAGGAGAGAGATTCTGGGAGCAAAAAAAGTTCATTTGCTGAATTTCCAGCAAGAAGTCACTTCAATATTGCTTCTAGGAAACACTGACAGGCTTTGTTGGTAAGAAATCATTATGCTGAGAGAGAAATGGGATATTGTTATATGAGGTTTTTAAAGAAAATTCATTTTGATAGATGTCTAACTGTGCATTCAATTAAATTCCCTTCTCTTTCTTAAAAAATAGATGTCAGGTAATTGTACTCAAGTTCTGTAAGCTGAAAAGTGTTATCCTTTCCTTCTAGTTATTAAAATTTCTTTATCAATATGCGTCTTTCTTGTCTTAATCCTTTGACTATGGGAGGCCATCAATGAAAATACATGGATGTCTTCCTTCCTTGCCTGTGGATGTGTGCATGCCTCCCAGAAGAATTAGTACAGGCTGCTTTTCTTGGTGAAATCTGACTTCCATATTTAAATTATGTAGGCTCTATGCTCCTAGAAATTGTCCTTAAAAAATCTATATGCATGACCACTTGCTAGACACAGTCCGTTTAGTTATACAATCACAAATCATCATAATTCACTGTGATGCCCCACTATTTTCTATGTATCCTGCTATTTGGTGCTGGTCCTTTTGAAGCTTCCAACAATGACCAACTAGCTACTGTTCAAAGGATGTATCTTTTTCAAGTCATCCTCTTACTCCCACCAGATTCATTGCTATAAAATATGGCTTTGCAAATAATACATCCCTGCTTTAAAACGTCTAGACCTCTGAGTCCGTATGCACCCATCACCTGAAACAACACGCTTCTCCTCCTGTGATCCAGTTTCCACTGATGGCACCTTCATGTTCCCAACCAACTAGATACCTATCTTTGGAGTCATCTGCATTTACCCTTGCACTTTCTCTTATGTTTATCACACTCACTCACAATATTACAAGTCATATATGCTACATCATGTAGAATTCTTCCCTCATAATATTGGTCCCATTTGCTTACACCTCTCCCTGGTCATTACTATCCAATTAATTTAGACTCTTATTGTATTTTGCCTTGGCTATTTGGTTTCTTAATATATTCTTGCCTTTTTCAGGTAATTTCACATATGACAGCCATATTCATTTTACTAAGAACAATTCCAACTACATTGCTGCCTTCAATAAAACATTCTATAACTGCCCCACTGTCTACTGAAAATATATATTTTAGCATTTAAAGCTTTCCAAAATGTCATGGACACCTACATTCCAGAATTAACGTTATACTTTTCCATCAGTACATGTTAATATCCACAAAATATGAACTACACACTGCTCCTACCATGCCCCTCACTTTTATTTTGTGCCTCCCCTCATATTTTCTCCTTCAAGTGGAATATCCTTTCTCTCTACTATCTGCCTCATCAAAATCTTAATCTACTTTTACACTTCTTTTCAAATTCAGATCACCTTATGAAGCCATTCCTGATATACCAACCAAGCATGATTTCTCATTTCTCTGAGAAATAGTACTTAATAGCACTTTGTGGGTATGTCAAGTAGAGTAAAATGAAGAATAATCGTAGGTCTCGGTTTCCACACCAGTGAGATTTCCAAACTCTTTCTTTTTAGTTCTCACCGCTTGTGAACAAAAGGTCTGTTGTGTAATCGAGGACAGAAAAAGCACCATTTCAGAATGTCTTTATTCATGGAATGAGATTTCAAAAAGGCTTTAGAGCTTTGGAGAGAAAACCAAGTAAGTTATCAGATCAAGCTAAGTCAGCCCAGTTATTTCCAACTTTCAATGTGAAATTATAGAGAAATGATGGGCAATTTGGCTCTTTCTTTTAAGAAAGCAATGGAACCAGGGTTAAAATGTTGCAGGCAAATTATTTCCAGAATAGAGTTAACTTCAACACATATCCAGTTTCTATATATAAAAATAATAGCCTGACTACTAACCTATACTTTTATTCCCATTGTCCTATTTGGCCAATCCCCCTGACAAAATTTAAAAACAATCAGAGAATATAGGTTGTAACTTACACATATCTATGTTTTAAGTCTTCAGGAAGAAATAAGGAGAGTATTTTATAAATATTTACTAAATTAATGTCTCCCTGGTCAGGCCATCCATTAGATATCTGACTCTAAGTATTACAAACCCTTAATTTAGAGTGCACTCCATCTGTAACAAATACTGTAGCATTCCCTTTTTAAATATAATATAAGCAAACATCTCAAGATAACATTAATTTCTCAAGTATGAGGTGTGAAATTTATTCTTTCTTCATTGTAGTGTATGTTTCCATGTATAGTGCAACAATGCTTAGCACAAAACAGAGATGGATTGACTAAAAGAAAAAGCTTTGATACTTGAATATAGTTTTAAATTATTGTTATATTTTAATATTTTCAAATTAACAAGCTGAACAGAGGAGGAGAGCACTCAAGAAGTTGACTATATAGAAGAGATCCCTTTGAGATCTTCTAAATGACTCTTTCCTGCAAGAGAGCAGGGAACACTGAATGTCCACTACTAGCATGTTCAAAGCTCAAGGCAAATGCATTTTCAAGCTGAACAGAGTCTTGGACTTTAAAAGCCTTTGCTGGTGGCCATTGCACTGCAAATCTTCATATTCTAGCAAATGAAGAAGTATCTTATTTTCCAAACATATTTCAAAAGATGACCTTTATCTCATTATTCTGATGCAGTCATCGACTTTCCTTTTCTATTGGTTCTACCAGGGATCTTACTAACCCAGCAGTAATGAGCCCTGAAGTCAGGTAAATGATATGAGTGGCTTCCTCCCTAGTTTGTCTTTGGTGCTCTCTAATGCACAGTTTCTCTCCTGATCCCATCCACCTATAAGCCCAACATAAATCATAATCATCTCTTCAAAAACTACAGGCTACTTCATTTAACTGCTATTCCAGATTTTATTTTTAACAAAAGGATTTTAGTTTCAGAGAGAATTGTTTCCAGAAACACTAGCCTCTTGTTATACCATTTCTGGTTTTCTAGAGGGAGACACATACATACATACATAAATACCCCAAACTAGGTTCTATAAAGTCATTCTCTGAGGGTACAATGAAGTCCTTCATGTGTTTTTAGTAAGGTTTTCTGGTCTCAAAGTCCCTTCAAGACTTACTCTGCAAAACAATTTGTTCAAAATTCAGAGAGATTCAATAATTTGGCAGATAGTTAACCATAAGTCTTATATGTCCAATATTACTCAGTATTTTAAAGTTCACAAAACATTGTTGCTTTTAATCTCTGCACTCAACTCTGGCTGAGTTGATACTGGAGTTGAAGAGAAGCTGTTCTTAGAGGCATTTCCAGGATGTCTGTCACCTCTGTATCTTGTTGATTCATTGTTTCTGCTTTTTCTGTCCAACATATTTCTTAGCTTCTAAAAGTGTTCTCTGATGTCAGGTATTCATAGCATGGAGATATCCCAATTATTTGACTTCGTTGTACAGTCAACAGAATCCTGCAAACTCTTATTAAATCCTGCAGTCTTATCTTACAGTCAATATATTGAGCATCCTCTAGATGCTATCCCTGTTATAGATTTTAATCAGGTTGATTTGACAATTCCTTCTGTTACAAAGTTCTATATAGGTTAGTATAATCACATAGTGATAACAATAGCTTTACAAATGTATACAATATTTCACAGGTTTTGAAGTTCTATAACATATATCAGACATTTGTTCCATTGAAACAAACATGTGAAATAAAGCAGTTGGTACTTCTCTCAAGTAGTGGACAAAGGAATAGAAAAATAAAGCAGCTTGTTCTAGAAGTCATGGGTAATAATTGACATTTAGGATTTAACATCCAGAGATTTTGTATGAGACTTTACTATAGTAAGTTAAATTTTAAAAAGGCATGAAATAAAATAATATAATATTATATGCAAAAATAAGGAAGGATGATTTAAGAATAATATCCAGCACTACATTGTGAGTGAAGCTTGAGTGATTAGTAACACTTAAACTAATACTTAAATAAGGAGGGGGACAAAGAAAGATCACATGTAAAAAAAAAAGCAAATTTTGAAGATAAATAAAAACACTAAGAAAAGGTGTCATTATTTTTTGGTTATAGTTAAACTTTTGATCTCATAAAGCATTAGTTCATCTAGCACTTTATAGCTAAATGACATCTTGTATTCATTAGAAGATTGTAGAGTTTTATCAGAGCCTTTTTAGTACTAGATACACTGACCAATTTCTTGACATTTTGACTAGTTAACAGGAAAGTTGTTTATAAGAATGAGAGATTCTGGGTCCCATTGTCAAAACATCAGCATTTTGAAATAGGGAAGACATGGAACATTGAGATCATGTGTTATGAAAAAGTATAAAATATATCCCAGTACTTCAGGAAACCGCTGGCTTCATCAGTCTGTGTCAGGGAATTAATTTTCAGTCATACATCCCTGCTGATACATCTGAAACCTGAGAAAGTCCAATTTCCTTCCTTCATATGTGTCTAATAGAGTATGAATAGTTCAAGTGTCTGAGGAAAATCAGAGGCCAAGCCACAGTCTCACTTCTTCAGTAACAAGGAAGACAGTGGCTTCAACTTGCTGCTGACACAGGGACTTGTATCTTCCTCTCCCCAGGAAGGGTTTTCACACCTGGGTGAAGTGCAAATTTCAGTCAGAAGGGAAGGGCCCAACGGAAACAGGATGGGCTACTGGGCACAGAATGGCTTTATGCCTACCCTTTCACCTCTGCAAACCAGAGAAATGGCAAAACACTGAGTTTCTGGGGAAGGACCCTGTAGCTGCAGCATTCTATTGGATAATCCTCCTCTCTTTTCACTCCTGGTAGAACCCTAGGTTTGCAAACAGGTCCGAAGGCATAACATTTCCATATAAAGGTTTTCAACAGAAATAGTAGAGAGGACAGGCAATTTGGGGACCACCCCAAATTCTCTCCCACCTAATTACCCAGGAAAGTAGTAAAGGCATTTCACCTGAACATTTATATTCCCAGGCACTGCACACTTGAGAGGCAGATATAAAGTGGTTGGTTCACCCATTAGTAAGTCCTAAGTAAGCATTCGCTGTTCATCTGGTTCAGTTCTAGTATATTCTGCAATCATGAGCATAAAAACCACCATTTTAAAAGTATGATCTATCCATGAAAATTATTGAACAAGTATTTTGTTGATACTATAATAGTGACCACTTTTCTATTTAGTATTCAAAAGTGATTCACAAAGTGTGGTCTTGTGACCAGCACATTGGCATCACATGGAAGGAAACTTGTTAGAAACAGAAGTTCCCAGACCCCACCCCAAACCACTTGAACAAGAAACTCTAGGGTGGAGACCAGTATTCTGTATTTTCACAAGCCCTCCAGGGGACTTTGACGCACACTAAAGTTTGAGAAGCACTCTTAAATGAACATTGGTGACTTTGCATTCATATTCTTGATATTTCCAGTGCAGTTGCATGTTATTATATTTTCCATGAATGTGAAATCAAGGAGCCCCTTGGAAGCAGTCATTATAAAAATAATTTATAGCCGGGTTCTGTGGCTCAGCCTGTAACCCCGCACCTTGAGAGGCCGAGGTGAGTGAATTGCCTGAGCCCGCGGGTTCGAGACCCGCCCGGGCAACTTGGCGAGACCTCATCTATACAATAAATCAAAAATTAGCCGGGCGTGGTAGAGCGTGCCTGTAGTTCCAGCTACTTGGAAGGCTGAGGCGGAAGGATCGCCGGAGTCCAGCAGGTAGAGACTGCATTGGCCAGAGTGAGACTCCGACTCAAAAAAATAATAATAATAACAATAATAATCATTTATAAACACTAATAATACAACTACATTACAAGAAAGAGAAGTAACCCCTATATAGTAATTGATGTATTACTAATTAGCAGTCTTTTAGAAAAAGACTGGGAATTAAATCCCAGGCTTGCCATTACAATATGACTGTAGCCATTTTACCTTTGTCCAGTCTTAGATGTTCTTATCTATGAGGTGTTCCTAATCAAAATGTTTTTATTTTAAGAACTTTTGAGGATTATAAATGGAAATGTGTTTAAAAAACAAGGTTTGGTGCCCAGAATATAGTTTGTTTTCAATAAAGAGTTACCTACAAGTGGTTATTGCACAGTGTGGGGAGCAGATGAGTGCTGTCCACACAGCAGGCCTTGAGCAAAGTCAAGGCCCCAAGTGAGGGCAAGGTTCCTCTTGATTGCTCTACATCCTAGCCAAAAAGCAGGGGATGCAGCCTGCTACATGGAACGGCATCTCAGAGCCCACACATCTGGATGCGAATAGTACAGATATAGCCTTAGCGACAACATAACGGAGGAACAGCTTGCCATTTAGGTAGCAACAGAATTCTGTTATAGCTCCCTCACAGACCTTGAATCCCTCCCAACTTCCTTTGTCCTTGATTATAAAATAAACACGCTGAGCTAGTTCGGGGCCACTTTTCCTCCATCAGAGGAAAGTGTTCCACCTGGCCCCAGCTTTTCTTTACGTGTTTGTGTCTGTGTCTTTCTTAATCTCTCACCGCTCTCTCTCGGAACCCTCAAGGCAGCCACAAGGACCGTGACAGTATAGTTTATACATGAATCTGTATAAGAGTAAAAAACCCAATTATTTAGCTATATAAATGCTGTAGGTGAAATGTCTTATGTTAAAAGTGTAAATTTTGGCCATATGCATACAATGATTGAGAACTATCTGCTGTTAGTATGTGAATTCAAATCTAGTGTATAAAATGGTATCATGGCTGGGCAAAATCTTAGCTCATTGCTTCTGACAAGTGAAGTTGGGCCATAACCTTAACTCATTTGTACCTTTGGCTGTTGCAGCAGGGAGGCACTGGGGACCAGATTTCATAGAGGAATAATGAAGATCTGCAAAGGTAACTCATTGCCAGAAAATTCAGGATGGCCAAGTTTAGAATATTGGGCCAAATTGAGCAATAAAACCAGGCACGTTATATCACCTCATATTTAAACTCATTCAGTTCTCTCCAGCTTGCTGTGTATTTCCAGGAGGACAGAGCTAGGTGTGGTCCCAGGGAGAACTATGTTCTTTAATGTTAAGGTACTGTGGAGTGCCAGGAACTTTGTTCTGATTCTTATCTGAGCACAGCCAATGCACACTATTCTACTCATTTCCTGAACTTAGTGCTGGCATGAAGTATAGCAGGGCATAGGGGTATCTAGAGGTAGCAATACTAAGGAATCAGAGGAACTCTGATTTATAGAAACTTAAGTTAAAGCTGTGAATAACAACCAGAGGGCATATCTTTGCTTTGGAGAATATCTAAGAGTTTTGGGAGGCAACTCTGTAAAACCCTAGACTTTCTGTACTACAGCAGGTGGGAACTAGGGAACAAGAATATTGAGTGAAAATGGTGGTGGGTCTCCTTTGTCTTCTTCATTAGGACTTGAGAAAACCAAGGAAACAGCTATTCTGACATAGACTGATGTAAGGCATCTATGTCATGAAACAGAAAAAAAATAGTGCTGACTTATATGAAGACATGCTATATTCTATACCATATATTTGGTAACTCAGCCATTGAAGATAATATATTAATTATTATTATCTTTATTTTGTAGTTCATAGATGTCAAAAGACTGACCTGTAAGCTTCTTACTCATAAGTGACTGAACCAAGATTTGAACTCAGATCTGTCTTATTCTACAGTTCATTCTCTTTAAAGTCAATAGCTTCTATGGATCTCTAAATATCTATCAAAGGAGCATAAGGGAGTGAGAGGAGATGCCTGAGTGAGCCTTGGGACTACTACTCAATGCTCACACTTTAGACAGATCCCCTCTCATAAAGGTCTCTTTCACACATTCTACTTCTCTTGCTCATTTTTGTTTATGTACTTCTTGGTTTTCAGTATCAGAGTTTGTAAGAGGAAAGAGGCATTTTGGTTAAAAAAAGAAATATATCAAAAGATAAAATAAATTAGTTTGAAATCCTCTACAGTGCTTTAACCAAGAAAAAGAATCTCTAAAAAAATGAAAAGAAAAAAGCATCTTTATACACTTTGTAGTTTGTTAAATACATAATTGCTTAAGTTATAAAACTATATAGAGTTTTTTCTATAAACTGAGTATAGCCATTGTTATTGAACCTTTACTGCTTTTTATACAGTTCTAAGAATCCCTCTAGGGATTGCTAAATTTAGGTTTTAGGGGAAGGAGTATAAAGGAGGATAACACTGTGCAAATATAGTCAAATTGTGGTGCCCAGATTAGTCATGATAAGTGATACCCCCACTACACACACACACACACACACACACACACACACACACACACACACACTCTCTCTCTCTCTCTCTCTCTCTCTCTCTCTCTTTCAGAGACTGATTAACAAGTCTTAATTCGCCCTTTGTGGTGAGTCACAATGTAGGAGTCCAGGTTGTCTAAAACAATGACTGGCAGGATCTCACAGCTTAATTGGGCCAGCAGGGCAAATACACATTAAACAACTAAGAGAGGGTGTGGTAAACTGTGTTGTGCTGATTATCTGTACTGCAAAGTGGAAGAAAGAAGACCCATGTTATCTGGAGTGGTCAGGAAAGACTTCAAGGAGAGGATGCATTCATCAAGTGTATAACCTTAGAGAAGAGAGTAATACTACTTACTAAAACAGGGGTTGGAAAAGCACTTGTCAAACTCCTGGTCTCCAGGGATTCAGAAATTTTGTCATAATTTCTATAATGACATAATGGGTCTCCAACAAACTCCACACCAAGTTCTTGGTTAGCATCATCATCAGCATAACTTGGACATATTGAATGATACATATTGGTCAGGGAGTGTTCCAGGCCCTCACCATAGGCTTATTTGTTTAATCTTCACAACAATTGTGGAAGGTAGATACATCAATGGCATCATTTTATAGCTGAGTTAAATAGTGTGCATGGAGGTTGTGTGACTTTCTCAAGCTCAGCATGCTAACTGTAATGCCTTAGCCAGCAGAAATTTGGGTTCAATTGAGGTTGATAGGATACTGTAGATTCATGAATCATACAAGCTCTAGATTCTATTCTTTGATCTCTTTGCTGTGGGGGCTCCAATAAAAATTCTTCCTAAAGATGTAAAAGAGTTTTATGAGAGAGGAGATGGTGTTCATGTTGTCTGAGCCTGCAGAAAGTAATGAGCCACAATGTAGAGAAGAGAAGTGATTGCCTGGATCATCTATGTCCTTGATACAATGCACATACCAAGAAAAATCAAGAATATACGACAAACCATGTTCTTTAGGCACAATTCAAGAAGAGTTTGACAAAAGATTTGGGGGTGATATTACTGATTCTCAGAAAACAGTTACTTTATAAGAGAGCAAATCATTTGGGGGATTTGTTTAGTTGTCAGATACCTCTATGGTGTTCTACTTACTGAGAAACAGAATACCTTCTGGAGGTCATGTCTCTCTATGCAATTCTTCTTCTAGCCTACTTCCTGGAAGGGTTTACTCATTCTAAATCACAATCATGTAAACATACACATATGAACACACACACACACACACACACACACACACACACACACACACGATGGGAAAAGGATTTTAACCAAATCACATGCAGTACTCAACACAAAGTGTTTAAAAACTGTGGTGCAGGAACGACCTACTAAACAGGGAAATGTGACTGATTTCAGAAAAAAGCATACAGGCCTCTCTTCCCTGCCCCCATAAAAGAGCAAGACAAATATGCACATTTAGCAGCAAATTAAACAAAGTCCACTAATTGCAATCACTTTAAGCCTATTGCTTTTATTGTTTCTACTTTTTTAGAACTCAATATATGTGAAAATAAAGTATTTGAAATATGATATTCAGAAGCTTTGGCCCCCTCCCCTACACTGGGGAGGTGAATCCTCTCTCTCTCTCTCTCATTCTCTTTCTAATTTACTTTCAAATAAACTATATTTTCTAATCTAAAAAATTTCAGTGTACTATTAAATTGCTGAATTGACTTTTTCCCTTTCTAAACACCTTGCTCATTTTGAATGAGTTGGGCAATTTGAAAAAATACATTTGTCTCTTGACCTCTATGTATTATTCTCACTCTCATACCAGACACACAATGAGAAGAAAACTATAGATACAAATTGGTTAATCCTATTGTATGGGTTGGCTATCTAAGTCAGTTACTGGTTTGTAGAACTACAACAGAACTACAGAAAAAATACCAGAAAAAGTATTTCTACAGAGTATTCTTTTGGATAAATGTTCAATAATATTATAATTTTCTATGTAGAACTAATTGGGAATCAGGATATAACAGGCAATAAAGCAGGAAATAAAAACATAGATCTTGTTCTCAAGGAGTTTTGTGGACTTAACAAGGAGTATAACAACACTAAATTTCAGACAACAGTGTCTATTGTGAGTTTATTTAAAATTATTTTAACCTATTCATAACTTTTTTCATCCTATCTTACACCAATATCTGTTTTCTACAAAAATTTACCTAGAAGACAATGCTCTTTCCTATATATTTTTGCTTCCTCAACAACTTAATCATAGTAGGTACTGAAAACTTTTCAGTAAAATGAAACAAAAATGTCTTCTCATAAATATGATTTTCTGTAATAGAAAGTTATAATGCTATTTGCTTATATTGCAAACTTAACAAAGTTAAGAATTGAAATTATATGATGCTCATAAAAGTGGTCTTAATTAAAATAAAGATTTTTGCCAAGACTTCCAATACTATATTGAACAGGAGGGGCGAGAGTGGGCATCGTTGTCTCGTTCCAGTTTTCAGGGGAAATGGTTCCAATTTTTGTCTATTTAGGAGTATGCTGGCCATGGGTTTCTCATAGATGGCTTTTACTACTTTAAGGAATGTTCCCTGTATGCCTACATGTTCGAGGGTTTTTATCAAGAAGAGGTGTTGGATTTTATCAAAAGCTTTTTCTGCATCTAATGATATAATCATGTGGTTTTTGTTTTTACATCTGTTGATGTATTTAATTACATTTATGGTTTTACGAATGTTGAACCAGCCTTGC
>CAUYQG010290067.1:0-31133 GCA_963574415.1 Tarsius wallacei
CGCGCTACCACGCCCGGCTAATTTTTTTTTTGATTTATTGTAGAGATGAGGTTTCGCCTGCCCAGGCGGGTCTCGAACCCGCGGGCTCGGGCAATCCACTCACCTCAGCCTCCCAAGGCGCGGGATTACAGGCTGAGCCACTGAGCCCAGCTAGTCCTTTTGATTTTACAATTTGTGATTTCAGTGAAAGAAATATGACAAAAATCATTGAGAACTCAGTTATTTGGTCAAGCTAAATTAAATGCACATTTATATATCTAGTTTCTATTTCTCAGAAAAACTGAATTACAGCTACTATGCACTAATTATTTTAAAAAGACGGCAAAGCTGTTTTAACATAAAGAAAAACAATATATTATTTAAAAAATAGAGACTAGTGGGCTATTAAAATAAGGTAGAATAGATATCACAAAAACTTTTTAAAGCTTAAATTAATTTAGATCTATACCTTATAAAAGATAGGGAAAAATTCCAAATTAATCAAAACTTTATTTAAAAACAACAAATGACCCCTCTAGTCCAAAGCAAAACTAAATATTTAAGAACTTTTTAGAGGAATAGCACTCATTTTCATGGGAGAAAAAAATTATAACAGAGGTGGTGACAGATCTAACTAAATAAAAATTACAACTTTCCCATGCAATAAAAAGTTTTCAAAATCAAAGAGATATGACCATAGAAGAGATTAACATCTAATATGGCAAAGCATTACTATCTGAACTGTATAAGAAGTACTTAGAATTTGATAAGGAGAAGCTCTGATGATAAGTAGAAGACTGTTGGAGATGTGAATGATGGAAGGGAAAGCTCAAAGGGAGCATAATGCAGGAGAGGAGAAAAGGAAAGGCAGATTGAAAGCAAGCACATTGTTAATAAGAATAGCTAGCTGGCCTCTCAGATGGCTCCAATGAGCCTCATCTCCTGGTCTTCACATCCTTATGGAAGGGGGTCCCACACTGACCTGCGTAATGAATACGTTATAGCAAAGAGAAGTTACTTGACCACTGAAGCTAGGTTATGGAAGATCTTGCAGCTTCTGTCTTTTGTTTTCTTGGATCAGCTGCTCTGGGGAAAGGCAGCTACCATGTTCGGAGGAAACTCAAGCAGTCCTATGGAGAGGTCAATGTGAAGAGGAAATAAAGCCTCCTGACAACAGCCTACATCAACTGGATCACTGCACAAAAGAAAAAAGTTGAAGCACAGAGATAAGAGACTTGCCCAAGTTTACACAGGAAAAAGTGTCAGATCTAAGATCTGAATTTCAGAACCCGTGTCCTCAACCACTACTACCTCTTGATGGTAGAAATAGAATGGAAATGTGTTAGCATTTTTGAAAAAACAAAAAAGAAATGCTAAAATTCAGAAACCAATTGGATGTGAAGACAAGATGAGTATTGAAATGGCTCTGAATTCGAAATACGGATACCAGGGAGGATAGTAAGGTTATTAAATAAGATAGGGATCAGACACTAGCAGTTTGGGAAGTGTATGCACACATAAGTTTATGTATATGTGATCGCTCATGGATATCTACACAGTAAAATGATACACAGGGAATGTTGTAAAAGGGTTGGTTTGGAAATGACCAGATTTGAGTTTGACCAGGCAAGGAAAATTCCAGAGGAGCTTCATTCTATTCGAATATAGTTAAAAGATGACTTTTTTCCAAATGATAATGTTTACACTGCTCTCTTTCTGGAGATTAATAATGCACTGGAAATTTCCTCACTCTACTTAATGTCTTCCTTGCCCAGATATCATCTTTATCAGTCACTCTAGGAATAAACATAATCTAAAATTTAAAAAAATAATTTGAATATTTAAAAACAAGCACCAATTAAGTAAAATTCAACAAGTTAGTTTATTTATAACATCAATGAAATAAAAATAATTAGACTGGCGATTTGGCAAGAACTAGAATAAAAACTACTATTCTAAATATAAATACTATGTTTCATTAGGGTGTAAGTAAAACATTCCAGTTTGAGAATTGTTTTTTTCCATTTTTCTCTCATGGCTAAGAACCATCAAGAGAAATGCTTGTTTTTGTTTTTTTGTTTTTTCTTCCAAACATACTTGACTTTATTTATTTAACATATAACAATGTAAACAAATAAGTTTTTCTCTACTGGGAGTTATAAAAAGGCAGATGTTGCAGGTATTACTTTTGAGAAATTCTGTACATATTTACAGCTGTTTAGTTGTTATGCACTTCTGCATGTAATGGCCAAGAAAATCCAGGACAAATGCTAAAACAAAAACCCCAAAGAAACCCGAAAAAGTAAAATTGGACAAATCCTAATACATAATGTATATACTACAATATCCTATTGCATTGGTTACAGATTTCAATATGGCATATGACTTTGTATTTTACTACACTAAAATTAAAAACCTGAAAACTTTCTGGAGAGATTTAAATTTATCATAAAAAAATGCTCAAGAGAGTTATTTTTATGATAGTGGGACTAGACAATGACCAGAACAATACAATTAATCAGACCATTGGTCATAAACTGATACTATTGTTCCATCAACCCTGTTTGATTTGCTGTCAATCTCATGACTTCCCCACATTTGTTAGCGCCATGCCATCTTTGCTCAATTTCACTTGCAGAGAAAAGAAATTAAGATTCTAAAAAATCAATATACTATTGATTCCTAAATTTATCTTATTTAACTTGCAACTATTTATGTTTTACACATTGTATTATTAGTTACATTTTGTTTCTAAGCATAGCATAAATTTTATTGAGCAGGGAATGGTTGTTTAACAGGTGGTACTTACTTTAGGGTCCTATAACTTTTATATTCTAAGAGACTATGTGTTATCTTTCTCAAATGTTTTCTTATTTAAACACCAAATATAATAACTTTCACTGTAGAAACCAATAAGTATCATGATCCCAATCACTAATGCTAACTTTTCAAGAGTTATTTTGAAAATAGCTCTTTTGAATGTAGAAAGTGAATTTCCTTGTATTTCAACCTTTAAATATTAAATATGCACATTTATAAATATGTATTTGGTTATCTCTTTATATGCTCTTGACTCATTTAAATAAATTTTAATTTTAAAAGAAGTCACAATATTAGATTCTTTAATAAAGGCTCTTAGCATTTTACTTCGTGCAAGAAATAAATAGCTATGAAACCTGATCAGAAAATCTCATGAGCAGTAATGAGTGAGGGTTCCCAAAGGGTGCCATGCCTCCACATCCTTCCATCCTCCCAAAATATACAACTAATTTAAAGCTGAACAAACAATAGGACAAAATTTCAGACATTAAACTCCAAACATTTCAAATTAAACAAACAATTTTATCCACAAAACAAATAGCATGTCTTAAAAAGTTAAATTAGACTTATCATATGACCATATGGCCCAGCAATTCTACTTTCTATGTATCTTCTTAAAGAAATGAAGACATTTGTTCACACAAAGACTTGTACAGAAATGTTTGTAGCAACTTTACTCACAATAGCCAAAAAGTAGAAACAGCCCAAATGTCCATCAATGGGTGAATGGATAAACAAAATGTGGCATAGTCACACAAAGGAACAATATTCAACAATAAAAAGAGCAAAATTACATGCTACAATATGGATGAACCTTAAAAGCATTATGCTTGGTGAGAGAAGCCAGACACAAAAGATACAGGGATTCTACCCTTTATTGCATTTTCCTCTATTGAATTTTGCAGATATTACATTTTTTACAAAGTGGAGATTTGTGGCAACAACTGAGTTATAAATGCAACAGCATTGAGTAAGTCTATAAAGGTCATTTTTCCTATAGCATGTGCTCATTTAAAATCTCAACATCACATCTTGATAATTATCACAATACTTAAAAGTCTTAAATTATTATTGCATCCATTATGGTGATCTGTGATCAGTGACCTTTGATGTGACTATTTAAACTGTTCTGGGGCACCATAAACCATGTTCTTATAATATAGTTAACCTAATAGGTAAATGTCACATGTGTTTTGACCACTCCACCAATCAGCTATTCTCCCATCTCTCTTCTCCTTTTAGGGCATCCCTGTTTTCTGAGATACAACAATATTACAATTAGGCCAATTATTAACTCTGCGATGGCTCCTAAAGTGTTCAAGTGAAAAAAAGAGTCATATGTCTCTCACTTTGAATCAAAAGCTAGAAATGATTAAATTTAGTGGATATCTCAAAGGCCAAGGCTTCAAAAGCTAAGCCTTTCATGTCAAACAACCAAGTTGTAAATGTAGTGAAAACATTCTTGAAGGAAATGAAAAGTAATACTCCAGCAAACACACAAATGATAAGAAAGTGAAACAGCCTTATTGCTAATGTGGAGGACGTTTTAGGGTCCAGATAGAAGACCAAAACAGCCACAACATTCCTTTTAGCAAAAGCCTAATCCATAAGTAACATTCCATGAATTGTGAAGGAGATGAGGAAGCTACAGAAGAAGAGTTTGAAGCTCGCAAAAGTTGGTTCATATTGCTTAAGGAAAGAAGCCATTTTCATAACAAACAAATGCAAGGTGAAGCAGCAAATGCTGATATAGAAGCTGCAGCAAGTTATCCAGAAGATCTGGCTGAGGACAGGAATGAAGTTGGTTACACTGAATAATAGATTTTTAATGTAAATGAAACAGCCTTCATTTGGAAGAAGATGCTATCTAAGACTTTCACAGCTAGAGCAGAAAGTTAATGCCCGGCTTCAAAGCTTCAAAGGACAGACTGACTGTCTTGTTAGGGGTGAATACAGTTAGTGACTTTAAATCGAAGGCAGTGTTAATTTACCAGTCCTAAAACCCTAGGGCTATTAAGAATGATGCTAAATCTATTTTACCACTTCTCTATAAGTGGAACAACAAGGCCTGGATGGCAGCACCTGTGTTTGCAGCATGGTTTGCTGAATATTTAAAATCCACAGTTTAGAACTACTGCTCAGACAAAAAGAAGATTCCTTTCAAAATATTAGCACTCATTGACAATGCACGTGGTAACCCAAAGAACTCTGACGGAGATGTTCAAAGTATTGATATTGCTTTCCTGCCTGCTATCACAACACACCTTCTGCATCTCATAGATCAAGGAGTAATTTTGATCTTCACACCTCATTATTTAAGATATACATTTCATGAGGCTATAGCTGCCATAGAGAGTGATTCTTTTGATGGATCTGCATAAAGTTAAGTTAAAACCTTCTGGAGATAATTCACCTTTCTAGGTGCCATCAAGAATATACATGATCCATGAAAAGAAGCCAAAATAATATTAACAGGGTTTTGGAAGAGGTTAGTTCCAGCCCTCATGGGTGAATTTGAGGAATTCAGTACTTCAGTGAAGAAAGTAACTGCAGATGTGGTGGAAACAGAAAGAGAACTAGAATCAGAAGTGGCACCTAAAGATGTGACTGAACTGCTGTAATCTCATGACAGAACTTCAACAGAAAAGAAATTGTTTCTTATGGATGATCAAAGAAAGGGGTTTCTTGAAGTGGGATTTACTTCTGCTGAAGATGCTGTGAACATTGTTGAGATGATAATAAAGGATTTAGGATATTATATAAGCTTGATACTTGATGAAACAGTGACCGGGTTTCAGAGGATCAACTCCAATTTTAAAAGAGGTTTTATTGTGGGCAACATGCAATCTGACAGTGTTGCATGCAACAGAGAAATCTTTTGTGAAAGTAAGAGTGAGTTGGTGTGACACATTTTATTGTTGTCTTATTTTAAGAAATTGCCCAACAACTCCAACCTTCAGCAACCAGCACCCTGAGCAGTCAGCAGCTGTCAACGTTGAGGCTAGACTCTTCACCAGCACAAAGATTACAGCTCTGAAGGCTGAGATGATTCTTAGAATATTTGGGCAATAAAGTATGTTTTAAATTAAGGTATGTATATTTTATAGACATAAAGATATTGTGTACTTAATAGACTATAGTGTAAATTTAACTTTTATATGCACCAGAAAACCAAAAATGTGTGTGACTCCCTTTATCGTAGGAAATATACTTAACTGGGGTGATATAAAACTAACCTGCAATATTTCTGAGTTCTGCTGTATTGTATGATTCCACGTACATGAAATGTCCAAAGAATGGCAGATATATAAAATCAGAAAGTAGATGAGTGGTTGTTTAGGACTGGAAAAAATGTGTGAGGAGGAGTGACTAAATTCACATGAGTTTTCATGTGAAGCTTTGAAAATGTTCCATTATTAGTGTGTGGCAATAACTAGATAAATTATACACTTAAAACACACATGTTTTGTGGTATAGATTAAATTATGGTAAAGATATTGATGAATAGCATAAGATCACATAAAACTAATATTACTATGTTTAACAAAAATCTATCTATGACACAGATTACAGAGAGGATTGGTCTTAAATGTAGAAACTATGTGTAAGCTTATTCTGTCTCTAAGTGACTGAAATTAGGTCCTTTTTTGAGGTGTTTGATCAAAGAAAATGTATGGAAAACTAAGGGAGGTACAAAGATGGAGGCCCAGAAGAAGAGGCCAGGGTCAGGGGCCCCAAGTGTACCCAAATCATGAGAATAAGACCAGTGACTCACTCTGGAAGCTATTGCCCATACAGACCCTCTTGGATAGGAATCAGAAAATGTCTTCAGGAGGGAAGCTGACAGAGAACAATGTAGTACAGTATAGATTGTTTGGTGATTGGTTTTTGTAAGCTATTACTTAGAAAACATTAAACAGATGTTTTAGCTGTAAATCATTACTCTACATGTTACATTTGCTCATGCAGAAATTTGAATCAATCTGGTGACTGGCAATTTGTAGATGTTCAATACACATTTGTTGAATAAAAGAATAAATACACTATTGTGCTATCTACAAGTTGTAATATTAAATATCCATTATGTACTTCAAGAGCAAAGGGGCATAGGCTATTAGAGAAAATTCTGGAGGAAAAGCAGGTTTGGTATAGAGTTGTGATGTGATGAAGTAAGTCTTGGACATAATGAATTTAGGCACACTGAACCCTATTGACTTGGTGCTGTCTAGCACGCATCACAATGTATGGATCTAGATTGAGGATATAAAATTGAAAGTTTTTGGTGCAGTTTAAGTCATGGGAGTCTGTGACTTATAAACCAATAACAAATTGATTTCTTTTGATTAATATACAAAATATCCCCCATGCAATTAATTCCAGTTATAATTATGCAATTTTTGGCTCTGATGGTAAATCTGAATAAAAGCCTATTAGAATCTTCAGACATAATCCATTTTCTTTGAGAACAACATTGGCTGTAAACAAAGTTGCCTTTGTTGCTTCTAGAGAACATTTGCTGTTCTCACCAATTACCTTCAGTCATGTAAAAATCCCTCTGTGACAGGGACACCCCTACAGTTATTAACTTCCCTTTCTAATTTCACTTTGTTCTCTTTCTATAATATATCCCCTTTGAGACACCCACTGTTTGAAAAATGTGAGTCAATTCACAGATTAATTAGAGGAAAAAAGAAAAGTAGTATAACCATTTTCCCTTATTGTTATTCTTATTCAATATAAATGCACCTATTTTTGCTATGTGGCATTTCAATATTAATTTTATGGGTAGGGCTTTAAAATCAAACAAGAATAGATATATTGTGAGGGACAGAACCTGATCTGGAATCAAGGGAAGTTGACTTAAATAACAGTTTTTCCATTTACTGGCTATATGATCTTGGGTGAATTACAAAATTTCTCTGAGATTCAGTTTCTTCATTCATAAAATTTTGTTGTTTATGTCCCCAGTAGATTTCTGATGAGAGCTATATGAGATTTTATGTGTACATTATATATATGCGTGTGTGTGTATACATACATATCCAAATAAATTGGCTGTTGACTTTATTCTTAGCAGGTAATGACAGAATAATTATAGAAATGTATTGTAATTATACAATTATTTTACACATCTAATAAAATCTTAAATCAGAGGGGACATTATTCAGATGTATTTCCCACAAAATTTTCATGTACCTAAATGTTCCGGAGAATCTTGAAATGTTGTTTTTTTCCTACTATCCTTTCTGTGTATTTTCCTCTGGTTTTCCCTTCTTTTGATCTTTTAAAAATTCTCTGCTTGTTATTTGAAACTATTCTTTTTTAAAGTAAGCAAGAACTTAAATTTTTGAAAAAAAAATGTATAAAGAAGATAGATGTTTTTGTTTATATCCCTAGCCTATTATTGGAAATATACAAATTTATCATTAGGAATAACACCAAAAATTCTGAATTCTAATGAGGTATTCTAGAAGTAGTTCCAGATCTACTACTAACTATGCAGCTTGGCATCAGACTTTTCATCATTTGGCTCATGTCATTCTTGTTCCATCTCCAAAATAATCAGATTAGAAATTAGATTTCCAACAGTTTATTAGTTGTTGCTGCTTTTTTTTTTTTTTTTTTTTTGAGTTGGAGTCTCACTCTGTCGCCCAGACTGGAGTGCAGTGGCCGCTCCCGGCCACCGCAGCATCGACCTGCTGGGCTCTGGCTATCCTTCCGCCTCAGCCTTCCAAGTAGCTGGAATTACAGGAGCGCGCTACCATGCCCGGCTAATTTTTTTGATTTATTGTAGAGATGAGGTCTCTCCAGGTTGCCCAGGCGGGTCTCGAACCCGCGTGTTGCTGCTTTTAATGAGAATTTTAGTTTGGGGGCTTTTTAAATGAATAATACAACATAAATAAGTAAAACTATAATCTACATGGCTCGGATAATGACTTGGGTATGGCTGCTGATTTCAATCCTTATGATCATCTTGGTGATGTTACTGCATTTTCTGAGGGTTAATGAGAAAAGAAAGAACCAGACACACATAAATGCATCTACAATAAGAAGTCAAACACCATATGGCTTACTATACCAATGAGGGTTTTGCTGGAGTTTAGAAGAAAACAATGATAGAATTAAGTTAATACATGACCCATGGGAGTAATCATGTCAAACTTGTACTTATTCTTAGCAGTCAGTACCATAATCTCCTGTCACATTAATGCCAGTTATTTCAGACCTCTCTGGCTTTGTAATTTTGTTTACGTTTAATTTTTGCTATAGATTTAATGTTTGTGCTTCTCCAAAATTTTTATGTTAAATCTAATTGACAATGATGGCATTAGGAAGTGAGGCCTTTGAGAGATGATTGAGTCATGGGGACAGAGCTCTCATAAATGGGATTAATACTTTTATAAAAGAGATCCCAGATAGCTTCCTCTCTCCTTCAACCATGTGAGGACACAAGAAGATGACTGCCTATGGACCAGGAAGCAGGCCTTCACCAAACATGGAATCTGCCAGTGCCTAAATGTTGTACTCCCCAGTCTCCAGAACTATGTGAAATAAATTTTCGTTGTTTATAAGCCCCCTAGTCTATGATATTCTGTTATAAAAACCCTAATAGACAAGGACATTTTATAACTAAGTTTTTGGCTTTTTGGTTGTTTAAAGTCTGTAAACATAAAGAGTTTCATATTTTCTCTCTATATAAATGTAAATATAATTTTAGTCAATATAGTTTTATATTTTATATTCTAGAGAACCTTTTCTTTTGAAAGGAGGCTTTTGCTTTACTGAAGTTTGAAAAATATTGAATAATATCTTGATTTATTAATCAATTCTGTTTTTCATTTCCAACATTTCATTATCTTTGGATATTTCCCTGCTTTCAACAGCAGCCAAGGAAGACAGAACATAGGATAAAGTAGGAACAAAAGAATTGATCCTTGGCTTTGAGTTTCAAATAGCATATGCTATGACACAGACAAAAGATTTGGCAGAATATATGATTAGAGAAATGTTTACCTGCACTTTACCTGCATTCTCAGACAAGGTCAAGATACAGCAGGACTGAATTCAAAGTTGGGGAAGTAAAGCAAACGGTATAAATACCAAACAGATTTACAGAATCAGGTTTAGAGAATCAGAAGGCTGTGGTCACCATCTCCAGATAAAACCCAGGGAGGCAATCCTTGAGGTTCTTCTTGTCTAGCACAAGTAGGAACAGGAAAAGGCTCTTGCTGGTACTTGAGGGCAGACCTGTCTGAGTCTGTCTCTCAGATGCTGAAACTCAGCATGGCTCTATAAGGGACTCTGAGGATAGGATTATTATTACAATCCACCTTGGGACCTGAATGCTTCATGCAGTGGTGGGTGGGGGTGAGCAGTATTTCAGAGAGCCACAGACCTAAAAGGATCTTGCAGGCACGAATAAGCAGGATGTGATATGGAAAGTGTAGACAGACGGTGGAGACCCTGACATGATTCATGTCATGCCCATGCCATGTCCTTATGGTCCTATCAGGTCTTATATAATCTCCATGGTAAAGGGATGAAAGGAAAACATGTTAATTCAATTTAATCAACTTTCTGATACTTACTAGAATGCTAGATCAAAAGAGAAATAATGTTTATTTTTACAAAAAATAAATAAAACAACAAATTTATCCCTTCTCTCTCTCTCCTCTCTCTCTCTCTCTCTCTTTCTCTTTCACACACACACACACACACACACACACACCCCTATCTACCTATCTGCCTGAACTTATGATGGATGAGAATTTTGAGGACTCTAAGAGTCATAGTCAAGTTTAAAATATTGTGTATCTTTGAGGTTGAGTGTGGAAAGGATAGAACATACTAGGAAAAATACACCAATGGGAGGACCCCAAAGAGCAACACTTTTCAGAATTTTGTCAGGATCTATCTTGCCCTAATCACCCTTGAAATTTCTGCAGTGCTGGACTTTTTTGATGTTGATAACACTGAGTAGTCATAACGATAGAGTCCTCCTACAGGAGCAAAGCAGAGCCTGCTGGTTCACAACTTGTCACCTTGCACGTGGATGAAGTTTGAGCCAGGAATGGGAGGTCTCAACCTCCAGCATCTTCCAAGTAAAGATAAGCATTTGTGTCATTTGGGAGATAGTCATATCCAAGGATGGGCTGCCTGCCACAAGAAGGAGAAAGGAAGGAGAAGCAGACTTTGTATATAATTAAGAAAAACCCAAGTAATGTGTGTCTTTGTTGTGATTCTTGATACCTACTCTGCTGGCAAACAGTGCCTGGGTCACTGAGGATTGAGTAGGGTTTCCTGGCTTTGAAGTTGGTGAGTTGTGGCACCAAACTTCACCAGGCCTATCTATTGCTTAGTCATCTAAGAAAATTGAGGCAGCCTATCAGACCCCTAGATATAATCTGTAGTCATGCTAAACCTCAAGGATTGCCTCCCTGGGTTTTATCTGGAGATGGTGACCACAGCCTTCTGATTCTCTAAACCTGATTCTCTAAATCTATTTCTAAATCTAAATCAGGTTTTTTAGAAAAACAGAAAATGAAAGCTTGTTTCCATACTCATCTCTCCTCTAGAATTGGTATACATGTTCTTTCTTCTTTCTCCAACAGCCCTTGAGGAAAAATCAAGTCTCATTCCACTGATATTAAAATTACCAACCTGCTGGTGTTTTAGAGATCACATGGTATTTTCTTTTTAATTTTCCAAGATTGTAAACCCTCGGGGAGAAAATTTTCCACACCTGATGTTATTCTGCATACACTGTCAATACCTTATATATAAAGATAAGAGAGTTTTGACACGTTTGACAATTCCTGTTCTACTGAGTCCAAATTCAGGGAAATGTCTGGTAATGTACAGTGGGGTCGCAAGTGGAAGGGGGAAATGAGACTTGATGACCACCCAGGATATAAGAGGCTTTGCAGAAGCAACAGTACATCTAGTTTTGGGCAGGATTCCCAAGAAACAAGTTCTTTCAACAGCAGTAACAAAGAAAATCTCATTAAACTGGATTTCACACAGACATAGGACTGTAATTCAACTGAGGCAAACAGCAGGGAAAATCATTTTCTTGACCACTTCAACTAACAAAATAATTCCCTTTCTCTCATTTATGTCTTGACTTTTCTCTGCTGACTGAAATATATAAAGGAGAGATTGTATATCTATCTGTAAAAAAGGGGTGGGGAAGGGAATATATATCCAGTGGGAGAAATTGGAAGAAAAACTTCTGTTAATGTCTCCAGGACTTAATCTAGGTTAAGGGATTATAAAATCACAATTTGCTCTACGGTTGGGGGAAAGATTGTTCCCCATGTCTTCTTAAAGCACTGAAAACAGTGACACAGCTCCAGTTCTCATGGAGGCATCAGAAAACTATTCTGAGATTGAATTCAAATGTGTAATAGATGAAGATTTTCCCCAGTGCTCAATATTTGAAAAGGTAACATCAGAATTATTGATTGATTGATTTTTTAAGTAAAGAAGAAACAAACCAAAAAATGCATATGGCACATACTCAGTATCTGTACCTCATCTAGTTGAGACCTTTAACATAACTCTAATATGTCATAATTAATTTCTTTCTCCATCAAAGAATCAAAGTTAGTCCATTTTGATTTAAGTCTAGATTTGAAATTCTTCCCACCTTTCTGTTGGCTGGTCACATGGATCAGACTGAAAAATAGGAAAGCCATGGAGCCGATATGGTCCAAATCCATCTATAGCCTGTTTACAAACCCTGCTTCTATCTTGCCAGAGCCCTTTCCATAATCTGTAATATTAGCTTCACTTTTCAAAATATGATAAAGAAATTGGACAGAAATCCTTATGTCCAAAAATGAAATCTTCTACTTTGTCTCTCTTAGCATAGATTCTACCAAGCTCTGAACCAATGCAATTATCGAAATGACTCATTTTAAACAAATTTAACTCACTTGTGTTTTCTAGGTTGCAAGCAAATTCACAAATGAGACAAAGAAGAATCTGTTAATCACTTAAATTCTTCATATCCCTTTCATGTGTATGACCACAGAGTATTCTAGATTATATAGGGACTTAAATAAATAGTGTGACCTAAAAATGCATATATTGCTTTTAAAGATAATATCTGGTCACATGCTTGACTTTTGTCTTAAACTACTTCTATTTAGAAATAAAAACAAAACAAAAAATCTTCATTGTCTTCCCATCTGGGTGGTGATTAGCACTGAACTACTACCCATACTAGATTTTAACTTTGAAATAATGATGAAAGTTATCATATATTGACTGTTTACTATGTGTTTATATGTTAATACTAAATATTCACTATGCATCACTTTTTAAAAACTTTAATACCAGGAAACACATAGTCATTCAATACCACCATTTTTGGATGAGAAAACTCAGGCTTAAAAAAGTTCAAAAATCTGTACAAAATTATATAGCAAGTTTCAGAGACATGACTCTAGCAGAAACCATTTTGTCTCTAAATTCAGCACTGTTACATTTTTGGCAGCAATAAAGTTATTCCTCCAGTCGAGAAATGCCAATTACTTCATATTTTATACCACAGTAAAGAGAAAACAAAAAATAAAGACAAAACTCAATATTTACAGTTATCTGGTTATTTCTTGTTAATTTAATCCTAATTTCCACCAGTCATCCACAAGGGTCCACACACTTCCAGGGCATTTTCCTTAAAGTTCTTGCTATTGCTCAAGGTATTTTTATCTTTTCCCTTACCTTGTTTTCCTCACAGGGATCATCTGAAATGCATCTCCTGTCTCTCTTTCCCATAATCCCATTGGTGCATTATTTTCCAGGCCGTGTCTCTAACCCTGCACACTTTAATATAGTTGCAACTCGAGTTAGTGTTCATAATTTAGCTCCTAAATAATAATTATTTTCATGTGGCCTGTATTTATATTTTATCTAAAATAAGCTGTCATCCACTGAGGTCAGGGATTACAGATTTATAATTTGATTTATTTTTACCTCCCATCACATAGTAATAAATTCATGGAAAACTCTATATAAACTTTTGTTAAGTGAAAAATGTGAATTGGTTTCAAATATAACAAAATATTTCAACGTGAATTTTATAAAAACTTTATATTGGTGTAAGTCACTTCTAAGTAGTACAAAGGGGATTAAATATAAATATATATCTTTTCAATGCTTATTAAAATGTTAGGTAATTCAGCTTTAGTAGGAGTTTAATTATAAAAGTAAACCAAGCAAAACCTAAATATCTAATCCAAAATATTTTTGCACTGTACTGAAAGACAGATCAATAATAATAAATTGGATTTTTAGCCTTTGGGAATAAATGGGGCACAGAAAAAAGCTAACTTTAGTAAAGTAATTCTGGGCTACCACTAGTGAACGGCCAAAATTATTTTACAATCAATAGTATATTCGGTCTGGGCACAGTGCCTCTCACCTGTAAATCTCAGTGCTTTCAGTGGCTGAGGTAGGAGGATTGCTTTAGCCCAGAAGTTTGGGGCTATAATCATACCACTGTACTCCAACTTTGGTGACAAAATAAATAAATAAGTAAATACATATTCCATTGGAATGAAATAAGATATCTTAAAGCCTTAATATGAAAACTGATATTATTTATCCAACAATAACTCTCACAAATATAAGCATTTTTAGAATACCCATGAAACCAAATATTTGTGAAAGAGAAATAATCCAATTGCTAAAGACATAAAGTCAACCAGAACTACTGACAATAAATGGCAGCAAACAAATAGTGAAAATTATGAAGCTTAAAATACTTAATTCCCCTTCTCATTCTCTTTTATTTCTCTACCTCATACCAGCAGAGGAAGATCCATCATGAAGCTGATGAAACTAAAGCTTTAGGGCTACCTGCTTACACAGGTCCCACCAAAGTCTTTCTATTTATATATAGCAAATAAGATTTTTAAACTTCCTTTTTTTAAAGAGGGCCTGCCAAACTGTGTATGCTGCAGGTCCCGCAAACCTTAATTAGTCCGTTTCTTGAGCTGAAGCATGTTTCTTGACCAGATGCATGCATGCCCTTGGAATCCAAGAAATGTTTAGGATTCCATTGGGCATAACTTTTCTTTTTTTTTTTTTTTTAAGTTTTCTTAGGTTGATGAGTTGGTTTGTTTGCTCATTTATTTATTCATTTATCCAAGGAAGTGAGACTCATCCTTGGTAGGTAGAGGCTATGGAGCTTACCTCTTTAAAATGACTGCGACTTCCTATCTCTTTTTCTGTGATTCCTGCTGCTAATAACTAAGGGCATCCCATGTTCCTCTGGATAGTGGAGTGTATCTGATGGCTTCTGTTTTTACTCATCTTTTACAACTTTGTTGTTCTGTCCATCGGCCTGTCAGTTTTTTCCACAAGTACTTGCTTCATCCTATTTCTGGTTTACTGTTCCCAAGATTGGTTCTGTTATAACTGCCATTATTCCTTGTTGGGCAAAGTTTTCAGAGTAGACTACCAGCAGACCATTTTCTGGTCATAACTGGCTGCTTACTATAACATGTTCTGCCTTGGTCAAACAGAAGGCAAGAGGCCGTCCATAAATCTACTTTTACTTTTTATCTCTTTCTCACAGCATAATTATTTCACCTTCATTGCTACAAAAAAATAGCATTCTGCCCAGCATTATAGATAGTTAAGTACTTTATGTCTTATTATTGTTGTATTCACACACGGTTTAATGGTAATAGAAATAATATAATTATAATTACTTAAGTTAACAATATAGCTAATATATGGCATATTACGTGTTACAAATTGAACTACAGTTTTCACATATAACCTCCCATCCTTCTCAAATCCTTTGAGGTAGATGTTATTACATTAGCCATTTTAGAAATGAGGAAACTGAGGCTCAGGGAGCTTAAGTAACTTGCTTGGTTAATATGCAGGGTTGATAGAATTTAAACCAGGAGTTCTAATTCCACAGCAGCCACTTCCAATCTTTTCTAGACATTGGAATCACTTGAGAGGTTTAAAAAAATCTTGGGTCCCACCCCCAGAGTTTCCAACTGATCGATCTGAGATGCAGCCTGGGCAGGGGCTTATTTTTCATCGTCCTAGGTGATTCGAATATGCAGCCAAGCTTGATAACTTTAGTCTCTATGCACTATGTTATCAATCATTAACTAATAAACGAGTGAATAGACAATTGAATGCATTAATGCATTTTTTCCTTATTCTCTATTTTTTAAATAGATATGGACTGAGAGTTTCACTTAAATAAAAATAACAATGACCTTTCATTGGCCTCTCAGAAAATAATGAAACCAATTTTGTCAAAATTGATTTACCCTGACTAGACTACTTGCCAGAGACTTAAGGCTATTTCCCAGAGAGAGGCAGCTAGCAGATCCCGTAAATGACCAGCCCAGTCTAACTCACTTTTTCACGTGGACAGGGACCATGTCGGGGAAGCTACAGAGTACATCAAACTGAAGTTGTTCAAATGGGCCCACAGGTCCATTTCTTTGTTTTATGTTCTCCAATTCCCTCAGCCTATTATCCTTAATGTGTCGTCCCTACTAGTTTCACGTCTGCTGCAGAGTGGGAGCCACAGCGCCACAGGCAATTAGCGCTCAGACTTGGCAATGTGAGCTTCATTTTCTACCCTGGAGCCACATGTTTTCTGTTAGTCACAGTCAAACCAAAGGTATAGATGAAAGAACCTAGACTGGACTATAAATACTTATCAAGTACCAATTTGTTTTGTGTTCGTCCTAAACTGGCATTACAAAATGACTAAGAGAAATTCCCAAGAATTAATAACCTTGGGGGCGGGGGAATAAACAAGTAGACAAGATGACCCATGAAGTTTTAACACATTTGTTTGTGTCTATCTGTCTATGTGTAATTCAATCTGGTTACTCTAAAGTTTGAGAACCACTGCCTTCTTCAACTAGTTCTGTCTATTCCTCATAGAGCTGAAAGACTAAATAAATAGGAAATGGTCAGATCGTCTATGACAGTTAAACTCTGAATCACAAACCCTGCAGCAAACAGTCCAGGCAGCCAAACTACAATATCTCCAGCAATCAGCCTAGAGCAAGCAGGTCTTGGACAATGATAGTCAGCTTCCTTGATTTTTGTCTTTGCTTCCAACTCAGGACCAATCAGAGGAAACGACACATTCCCCAAACCCATCAGAGAAGACGCCCCATTTCTAGCTAGCCTGTCTCCAGCTTCCCTCGCCAATAACTTCAATGATGGCACGCTTGAACCTTTTTTTAAAAAAATGATGAAGCTTTCCCATCCCCTGCCTGCCTTTGTGTCTGTCAAAGTATAAGTGACAGTGGCAGACTCCCTTGCTAGAACACACTTTGAATAAATAACCTCTGTTTGTTCTCATTTGCATGGTCTTTGTTTATTTCCATAGAGCAATGAGGAGGGGGTGGTGTTGTTTTGGAATTTTGAGCCCACCATCTGCAGACAGGTGAGCCTTCTCATGTGAGTTTCCCTGACATCTCCTTGCCCCACCTCCTTAAGATGCCTGCAGGAAGGTGGCAGGCACAATGACAGAGTGATTGACTCCTGCATTGGATCTAGACAGATCAACCCTAGGAGACAGAGGCTTGACTTATAACCAATGTTATAGCAGTGTTTGAATAAGAACCTGAAACTTAGCATTAATCCCAATAGAAGGATACAATTGTGAGTTTAATCACAATTATATTTGAACTGACTGAGTAAAGAAAAACTACCCATTGAATTTGCCTGGATATGATTTTTTGTTATTATTGTTGCTGTTTAACATTGTATGGAATGAGCATTCAAGATAGAAATAAAATTCAGTTAAGAAGAATTAAAATTACATTTTGTCCCAGTTGAATGCCTAGTGGTGCTAATTTGGATTGTCTACTTTGGAAGCCTGGAGGAGAGAACAATATGCTCTAATAAAGGGAGGGAGTCAGGGCCCAAATCGTGGAAGAGGTAGCATTTTAGCAGTCCCAGAAAGGTGAGAGGATTTTGATAAGTGGACCTTGAAGGACTACAGTCTTCTGCAAACCTCCAGAAGCATTGGTGCAAATGCCTTATGAAATCAAACAGAGGATTAGGTGAGGATAATACAGAAGTCAGTGCAATTACCATACCCCTGTTCCTTTGCTGGTTGAGTCAGCTCAGTGGATGGGCACATGCCATGTTCACACATGCTAATAACGTCATGCCAACCCACCCACATCAGTGCACTCAAAACTTCCTAGATTTGATACTTAGGTTCTTCTCAATTTCCTTAATTATTCAACATGTGTCAGGGTGCTAAAATAACAGGTACAACCTAATGGTGAGAGAATGATTTCTTATTAAGGCTGAATCTTTAATTAAGAACAAATACAAATAATGTTTTTCCCCAATGCTTACATACATTACTTAATCATTGAAAGTATGTTCTTTGCTGAATTCACTGTCCCTCTTTCTCACTAAAAAGGAAATTTGTAAGATTTTTTTTTCTTTCTAGATGAATGCAGCAGAATTACACAAAGTAATTAGCAGGTTTAGTTAGACATTAAAACCGAGAGAAAATTGAAATTAAATTGGGATAAATTAATCAGTAAAAGGTGCTAGAGTTGTGTGTGTTCCTTAATTAAGCATTCTTATTCATTGTGTTAGCACTGACAAACCAACACTTTGGGTAGTTTAGAAACAGAGGCGAAAAGACAGATACCCAAGAGATCAGAACAGGAAGGTGTTGAGTAGAGTGTGAGCCTCCTGGGAAGGAGCTGGGAGTTGGTCCTGTGTTTCTAGACATTGGGCAAATCTGTTCCCTAGAAACTTGAATGCCAATGTCCATTCATAAAAGCCTAAAGTCCTTATGAAAAAAAATGGGACTGTGTATTAGTTTGCGAGGGCTGCCATGACAAAAACTGCTGCTTGGGTGACTTAAACAGTAGAAATGTATTTCTCACAATTCTGGAAGCTGAAAGTCCAATATTAAGGTATCAGCAGGGTTATTTAACTCTCCTTGATTTGTTGATGGTTGTCATCTCCCTCTGTCTTCACATCATCTTCTATGTTTTTCTGTGTCCTAATCTTTCTCCTTATAAAAACAACAGTCCTTCTGGAATAAGGCCCATTTCAATGACTTCATTTAACTTTAATTACTTCTATAAAGATGCTATCTTCAAATACAGTCAGGTACTAAGGGTTAGAACTTGAATGTGTGAATTTGGTAGATACAGCCTGTAACAGCATGCTGAAGAATTCTGTTGAAAAGAAAACTGAGTCCAGTTTTCCCCACTGTGTGTTTTAAAATAAAGTAGCTTCTCAGTGACTATAAAAGCCATCTGATTCTGGAATGGTATAAATGCTTTCAGGACCCCAATTCTCAAGCAAATTGACTGGGGAAGGCAAGAGAAATTACAATAATGAGAGCTATTACAATCTATACCAACGAGGTATCCCCTGTCCACAATCCACCTTCCCTGTGCTTTACTCTTGCCCTGCTCCCTTGTCCAGGAGAATGAGTGGGAAGGCAGAGGAGGAAAACATACGGGAGGTTCCTACACTTAGAGATCACAATGCAGTCATTTCTAATGCACATTAAACATGGATGTCCTTTATTAGTTGGCCATTCCAGATTAGAAACTTTAACTAAAAGGCTTGAAAAGGTCTTGCAATTTTCTAAAATTTGATTATTTGATGGTGGGTAATCATGCATCCAAGACTAAATCACTTTTGTTATATATTTTTTAAAAATAATCTTATATCCTAAAAAGTAAAAGTACTGACACCATGTCTTCTCATTTGGAAGGCAGCATCTTGCAATAAAGTCCACAAAGACAGAGAACATGTGTTTTTATGTGTTTTTGTTTGTTTGTTTGTTTTTAATGCTATGTCTATGTCCAGTTGTGTAACCTTGAGCAATTACTTAAACTATTGGGACTGCTGTGGGATATTGTTTAGACATGGTTTGTTTCCCCCTCTTCTTTATGGAGGCCTCTTGCCAAGGCTGGTCTTTGAAGGGTAAGCATATTCCCAGTAATGATTCATGGGATACAAGTGACCAAGCAAAACGGAAAACAATGCAGTTGCCATGCTTAATCAATGAAATTATAAACACTGTGTAGGAATTTGACTAATTAATTTGCTTGATTATAAAAATGCTTGCTATACTAACCTGGGGTGTGAGATCTTCACGCACCATCTGACATCAGTGCCTCCTGTAAGTTCTAATAAACCAGTGTCTTTCCTTGCTGAACCTCTGGGTGACATTTGAAATAGTTAAATTACACACAAGCCCTCTCAGATTTGGGGTAACCACATTACAACAACATAGTCCTCATTTATAAAATGTGATCATATAAGGAAAAAGTGAAATATTGCAAATAAAGCAAAAAGCACATTACTCACAACATAGCCTTTCTCTTACCTAGGATAATTATACAGGTGGAGATATGACTTATTCAGACTTTTCCAAGACAATGTCATGAAAACAAAAGTTTCTTTTGCAAGAATCCCCAAAACTTGGTTTGTCTCTCCAACTTGATGTTTTATTCAGTCTCTTTATCTCTCTAAATTTTGGAATTTTTAATGCTAAAATGGATGTAGTGGTCATCTTTTGGATGTGCCACAATTGATCAAGAGGATAATGTATATAAAAGTACTGAGGAAAAAAAGAGTCACTAGCAGGCACTGACAATGTGTTAGGAGCTTCTCGTCCATCATAAAGTGTTGCTTTTTGAGGACCAAGTATTAATCTTTACAAATTAGCAGAATGTTTAGGTAAAAATTCCTAAAAGTTTATCTTGTAGGAATTATTTTCCAGTCAAAAACAAGTAGCCTATGGAAAGTGGGGCTACATTTTACAAATCAAGATTATTTTTTGCAAAAAAAGTGTGTGTAATTTTTGCAAATCAGGACTTTCTTCCCTCAGTGATTCCAGATTATCTGATAATTCTTAGTACAGTGGAAAATGAAATGGGGTCAGAACTCCACATTTTTTAAGCTCTGAATGTGTTTGATATACGTGTTTCACAGTGAATGTTTCCAGATCATATCTCTGCACCTTAAGATAAACTTGGGTACTCAAAGAAAAAAAAAATATGCCATGGATGAGGAAGGAGAAGGAGATGAGATGGGGGAAATTATGAACAGAGAATACCGTGCACCACGTAGGTACTTCCTACTCTATGATGACTCTGGTACATCAGAATGATAACTGAGGTTGGCTACTTGTCTTGGTTCCAGTTTCTACCTTGAGTACTCTAGAGACAGGGCAGTTTCTGTGAGTTTCCTCTTTGGATTTTTTTCCCTTTAAGCTATTTGTTGAAAAATTCCTGTTGACTTTTGGGTAAAGTATACATGTCATTTTATTTTATTTTTTATCTAACTCATATATGTTGGATGCCTGTCACATGACAGGCACTATTCTAGAGCCTGGGAAACATTTCTGGGCCAAAAAAACAAATATCCCTTTCCTCATAAAAGCTTTCAATTTCAAAATTATCTTTTCCTGAGTTGAGAATCAACCATTTGTTTTCAAAGTCATGGTAAAGAATAGTAATTTTCAAACTTTTTCATCTCAGGACCTCTTTTGACTCTTAAAAATTGTTAACTCATAAAAACTGCAAAGAACTTTGTTTATATGGGTTCTATCTATCAATATTTATTATATTAAAAGTTAAAACTCAGAAATTTAAAAAGATCATTTTGTTAAAATAATGATAAACCCATTAAATGCCAAAAATAACTGTTATAGATTGATTATGCTCCCCCCCTTCAGCTCATATATTGATGTCCTAACCCCCCATGTGATGATATTTGAAGGTAGGTAGGGCCTTTAAGAAGTGATTAGGTTTAGAGGAAGTCATGTGGTGGGGCCCTCATAATGGAATTAATGCCCTTGTAAGATGAGGAAGAAACACCAGAGCCCTCCCTCTCTCTTTATGCACCAAGGAAAGGCCATGTGAGCACACAGTGAGCATATGTCTGTATCCAAGCCAGAAGAAGTCCCTCACTAGAACTTGTCATTACTGCTCTCCTGTTCTTAGACCTTTATGTTCCATATCTGTGAGAAAATAAATGTCTGTTGTTTAAGCCACGAAACCTGGAGAATTTTGTTAGTCAGCCCAAGCTGACTAAGATGGTAACATACTTTGAGAGCTTGTTTGGGGGTTCTAGCCAGTGAGTGCAGCTACTCATATACCCTTGACCGAAGAATGGTCCTCCTCTAGCGGGGATGGTCGTCCTCTTCGACCGCTCGAGCGTGCAGCTTTGGGAGGAATGCCCATGGAGCAGTGAGAGAGGAAGGGGACACCCGCCTAGCCAGCCAGATCAGCCAAATCAAGCCTGGCGATCATTGGGGTGACAGATGTTGCAGCCATATCGCCCTCACATCCGACAGTAATATATTTTATGAAAAATAATGATATTTTCTTCAAAAAAGTGAGAATGACATTGTTTTACATTCTTGCAAGTCTCTTCTTTTGTCAGGCTTAATAGGATAGCTGAATTTTCATGGTTGCTTCTTTAATCAATCTATGATATTAATATCATGTAGTCTTTGGAAAACCCCACTATACATTTGTGAGAGAATGAGAGCAAAAAAGGACAAATAAAGTCTTAGTATTATTATGAAAAAAAGTTTTTACCTCATGGATCTCCTGAAATGGTCTTGGGGACCCCTGGGGTCCTGGGACTATATTTTAAGAATTGGTGGTATAGTGGAAGAAGCACCCATCTGAAAGGCCTGAGTTCTAACCTGTAATCTTGGGAAATTATTTCACCTCTCTTGGTCACTGCTTTATCCTACTGAAAATGATTGGCTTGGATGGCACAATATCCAGAATCTTTTCCATCTGTAATCGTCCCTGTCTTTGCTCTCTCTCTTAGTTGGTCATTTAGTATTTTAATGGAATAGACTTCCTCTTCTTCCTCCTCTTTCTTCCCTCATCCCCATTCTTTTTGGCTCTGACACTAACTGGGGCTAGGATAAAGGAAGGGGTCTTTGTGATATCCAAGGCAGAAAAAACTGCAGACTCTTATTTTTTAAAAGCCCAGGGCTATTCTGTGAAGTGTCACCTTGATAGTGAGATTTGACCTAGTATTAACCACAGATACTTGGGATGAGAATGGAATAGTAAGGACAACTTCTATTTATTTATTTTTCCTCTCCTTCATGAGCATGATCTCATCCACGTGATCTCAACCTCATTCAGTCACATTTTGAAAAACCCTGATGGCTTACGAATAAAAGGCCAAAGGCTGAAAGGAAGTGGTGAAACTTTGGCATGGACAAAAAGAAGGGAAATTGTTTAGAAATATCCAAAAAAAGCAGAAGTCCCCAGTAAACTCTGCACTGCTTGGATATGGTGGGTTCAGAAGTCCTAAATGATGTCTTTGTCCTGCCAACTCTTTACTTTAGAGAAGACAGCATGACGAGATGAAGAAACAGTGGCACTCAAACTTGAATGTGCATCAGAATCCAGCACAGCTTACTGAACTGATTTCTGGGCCCACTCCACAAATATTAATTCAGCAGGTATGCGGTTTGGTCAGATCACTTGCATTTCCAATAAGTTCCCAAGTGACCACACCTTGACAACCACTGGAACACAGTAATTACAGAAGGTAATCTGAGCTAAAAGAAGAGAATAAGATTTTTGGACTCTGAATGCCTGTTTAATCTGTTTACAAAACAACTATATTCCCAGCCCCCCAACATAGTGGTATGTTCTATTCTTATCTCTTATTATTACAGGTGAAGTAAAGGGGACTCATTACCCACTATATTTTTTTTAGCATGGCTATTCTGAGGGAAGATTTCACAAGGAGTGCACTAATTATGACACTTTTTTTAAAAAAAAGCTTATTTGCTATTTTATTTTCTCTTGAGTTGGTGGAGGACTTCCTAGAGGAATTGGTGGGTGTTACTGCATGGCTAAAGCTTTAATTTGAACAATTCCTTTCAGTCATTTGAGTGCAGATGTAAAGTACTAGGAGAGAATATGAGGCTTGGTTCATAATAGAGACTCCTGTGTTTATAAATACCCTGCAATTGTCTTAAGCAGGCTGAGTCTGTAATCTTTCCAGTCTGGATTTAACTTCAGCACTCCATGACCTTTTACCAGGTATAAACACCACATCAAAGACTCTAATGATTCAAATAAATGCAGTATCTTATGTTACACAAAGGAAGATTAGTTTTTGGAAGCCTATGACTTGTAGTCAGAACATTTCATGAAGACCATTATGGCCATGGGGTAAGAGCTCACTGGCCATATAGGGCCAAAAGATGGGTCGATAATCAATCAGTTAAGCACTTGGTGTTGTATTTCGCATACAGTATCTCATGCAATCCTTGAAATTCTTTGTAGTGAGAATCACTACAAAGAGAATTCCAGTTGAGCACACAAGGAAGCAAAGGTTCTGAGAAATGAAGCAATTTATCTTAAGGCAGCCCAATTCAAATAGGCAGAACTCAGACTTGAACCATTCCATGTCTGACTGTAAAGCCCACAACTCTTGAGAAAGCACAAAATTGAACTTTCAGTCAATGGATATTGACTGTCAACTTTGTGTAAGGAGACGAAAACTAGCCAACAACAACAAAAAAGTTTCATGGTACTTCCAATTTAGTGAAGAGGAATAGAGTGTTTCCGGAAGGAATTAAATCTACGTTCTCATTTTACTCACAAGAAAACCAAGGTCCAGAGAAACTAAAGGACTTCTATATAGACAAAAAGTAACCAGCAGTGGTGTTCTGATACCTTTGATTAAAACAGAAACTTTAAGAAATTATTTTTACAGCAAATTTTGCTCATATAAAGAGTTATTTTGCTTTCTTGCCAAAGTAAACCATCAAGGTAGAAAGAAGAGTGGTATCTAGGCTTTTACATGGGCTCTCTGCCAAGGTCAGGCATAGGTACCAAGTCCTAAATTTTCACCCTTACCTCAAAGGCACTCCATGGTCCAGCCCAGAACTTGTCTTTCTGTTCCTGCAACAGACCAAGCTTGTTTATACCTCTGGGTCTCCTTTGCAGTTGCTATTCTCTCTAACTGGGATATTCTTCATTTGACTGTTCATAAGTCCAAGGTTTCCTCATTATTTGCATATCAAATCAAAAGTAGTCCTTCCAAAACATCTTCCTTTACCCTGGTATCTGCAGACACTGACTGTATCCCCAGCCAGTCATAAGAACCCAGGATGAGAGTTCCCTTACAGGGTAATTGTTCCTGCATCCCATTACCAGAGGGAGCATATTCTCTGACCTGAACTGGCTTTCCTCATTTTACTATCTCTTTTCCTACTCTTTCACCATACTTATTGAGATAAGCTCTCTAATAAATCACTTGCCTCCAATTCCTTGTTTTGGGGTCTGCTTTATGGCAACCCAAATGTAAAACCAAAGTCATAGTTAGCTTGTTTCTCATGACTGTATTTTTATAGTACTCATTCCTGCCTGAAATTATCTTTCTCATTTATTTGCTTATCATCAGCACTTCCATCCTGCCTGCTCCTCCATCCTCTCCCTAACCTCTACCCCACCAGGTGCCATGATTTAGTGTGTCCTGTTCACCATTGTATTCCCGGAACTTAGAAACCAGCACACAGTAGGTACTCCACAGATGCTTGTTAAATAAATGAAACGAACAAAGAAAACCCTCTAATGTGTCAATTTATAGGAATCGTGGTTTGCAAATCATGTTTTTCAATTATTAAATCATTTTGCTTCATTCCCATTTAGATGTCATTGCTCTTTCTTCCCTTTTTTGTAGTATGTTCCTAGTCAATCACTTTTTGTTAAACATGCTGTCCTGTGCAACCCAAAGTTAACAACGGAATATAAAAATCATTCCAGGCTTTAGGACCAAAAAATTCATTATCTGCCTCAATCAATATTTATAAGAGGTATTTTAAAGACATCCTAAAGCAGAAGTCTCTGTTCCTTTGGCTCTCATCACATTTGCCTTGCATAATCAGCCACGTTTATTAAAAGGACTCCTGGTCTGTTTCGGTTTAGCACTGACCTTCAAGTGCTTGACTTAATAAGCTGAAGAATTACAATAAATCAGATCTGCTTGTTCAATCACTTTCGTACAGAGAACTGCAAGGAGAATCTAGAATGACATGAAAGCACAGGAAGGGGCACACAGCTTTCATAGAGAAAAGTGGGGAAGTCAAGGGAAGGGAGACTGTCCTCAGTGATGCTCCCATGGAATGAAGAGGACAGGATCCCATGCCACTTAAGATAGTTTCTTAAAACACTTTATCAAAGCCAAAAGCAAATGAGTATTTGCTTATGAAGCATGTGACATTTCAAAGCATGACATAGAAACTATATTTCTGCTAATGGTTTGTTTTTTAAAAAAAACCCACACATATAAAGAGTATTTGCAACCGTTCTATTTTCTATACCAACCCAGTACAGAAGACAGTGTGTATTAAGAATGAGGATACTATCCCCTGAAATGTTTTGCTTCCAGAACAGATTGCAGGGCACTAAATGTGGAGATTTCCCTGTTTCGTTTACCAATACTGTTCTTTCAGTCCAGAAGAACATCTGACACAGAGTAGGTGATCAATAAATACTTCACTTACAGATAAAAGGAATAATTAATTACTTGTATGTTATTAGGAGAAAAAGATTCTCACTTTCAACATTCTCAAACTAGTATAGCCCATCTTTGACTTGCATTATGATCAGTAAAGAGCACCACGATTATGTGCTTTTTCTTACATATCTTATTGACTCCTCAGAAATAGAGAATATGCTAGTTTTAGATATGTTTTATATGAAGAAGTGAATTATGTGTGTTGAAAATACTACTGTTTGAGCCAGGCACTTACTGTTCTAAGTTTTCTTTTCCTGACATGTAAAATGGAGCTATTAATGCTAATTACTTTACAGGATTATTGAGTGGATTAAAGAAGTTTGAACCATGTTAAAAGTATCTGTGAAGTGTTTAGGACAGAGTGCATACTCAACAGACATTTGTTACCCTTCCATTTCACAGATGAGAAAACTCTGGTTCAGCAGGATTTAATTACTTTCTCCAGGATTACCCCACTGGAAACTGGTGGAACTAGAATTTCACGAAATAGGAATTCAGATCTTCCTGATCACAGAAACCACGCTTTTCAATCACACGTCACTGTTTCTTGTGCAAAAAACATAAACATTGCACAAACTCAGGCATAAACTTAGCATATTTTTACCCCGATTTCCCTGGCTCACACACAGCAGCTATTGGCATCAAAAATCTTTGCTTCCAAAATTATGAACTGGCTGTTGTTGACTTTGGAAACGATAGTGAATTTACAGAAGTTCTCAACTTTGGGGAACTTTTCTCACTTAACAGTATAGATAGACACAGACCTTGTGTTATTTTAAATGCAAAATACTTGGGGGCAGATTTTCTAAGTTTTCTATTTAAAATGTGTCGGTTTGGTAAAAGTTGATGTTCTTAGGATAAATGTGTCAAAAGCTGAGATAATGTAACCAGTGTTGAAATACAAACACTAATGAAATCAGTGTGAATGTAACTAATATTATATACATCAGTGACTGGAAGTCTTCTTCAAATATTCTCTCCTAACTGTATCTCACACTTTATTAGCTGAATTATATAAAGTGCCAATGTGATTTTTGTTCTTTCCTGGCAAATCGTTTTGACCAAGAAGAAAACCTTGAATGAGTTGTCCATTGGACTTTCATGTAAGGATTTTTTATTACTATTCCTTCCATCATAGCCTTCTTCATATCCCTAAACCATACTGAATGTATTGCAGTTTTGTAAATCTTGACCTTATATTATAATCACCTGGTAAGATTATAAAAGTTATAGGTACCCAGGCCTCAGCTATGAAGTGTCTGAATTAATTGGCATGTAGTGGATCCTGGACATTACATTTCTAAAAGTTCCTTAAGTGGTTCCAATGTATAACTACATTTGAGAATCACTTCATTAAGTTTCTCTGTCACTGAGCCATTGTGGAAGTTAGGATTTCTTTCTTTCCTTTTATCATCTGTGCAACTCTCCTCCATTCTCTAAAATGCAGTTCAGAAGACACCAGTTTCAAGAGACTTCTTCACTGGGCAATTTTGGTCCTCCCTCTTTGTATTCAAAAATATCTCTCTCCTCTATCCTAATCTTCAACAGACTCTACTAAACTCAATTCCTTAAATGTGGAGACAAAGGTTGTAAGTTGTTTGCCTGTTTGTATACATAGTGCTTAGAATTGTCATGTAGTAGCTACATACAAATATGTTAAAAAATGAATGACTGGATAAAAAAGAAATTATTAGAGAGTAATTAATAACTCTGGGAGGGCACTTGCCCTTGTTCTGCTATTTACAGAATTGTCCTATTCTTTTGATGATTTATTGACTGCAACTAGATTAAAAATACTATATTATATAAAGCTGAACATATGCCTATGTTATGACTCAGCAATTTTACCACTAGTTAGATATCAAAAGAGATGTACAGATGATCCTTGATTTATGATAGGGCTACAGCCCAATAAACCCATCATAAGTCATAAACATTGCAAGTCAAAAATGCATTTAATACCCTGTTGAGCTCATTATAAAGTCAAAGAAACCCTAAGTAAAGCCATCCAAAGTCCAAACACTCCTTGAAGTATGAGGGGGTTATATTTCAATAAACACATCAGAAAGTAAAAAAATTGCTGTTAAACCACTGTAAGGGGCATTTTGTATGTACGTGTTCATCAAAAGGTATGAAGTTGATATTCATAACAGCACATTTTTAATAGACATAAAGAGGAAACAACCATCAACGTCCATCAATTGTAGAATGGATAAAATATGTGTTGCATAGTCACCCATAGAATACTATATAGCAACAAAAATCCTACAAATATATGCAATGACATCCATAAATAATAAACAGCTTTGAGCAAAAGAAACCAATAACAAAGAGTACATATTATATGTTATATGTTTACATGTGGAATCAAAGCCAAAAAAAAAGTAATCTCTGCTTTAGAAGTCAGTGTAGTGGTTAAAATAGAGAAAGGAAGTGGTAACCAGAAGAGAGTACAAGGGTGATTTCTGGGATGATAGCTGTACTAGTGATCTGGTCACTGGATGCACAAGTGTGTCCAGTTTATAAAAAATTGCATCGAGCTGTATACTTTGGATATATGTACTTTTAGGTATATATATTTCAATAAAAATTAATATGTTGATATACATAATATTATGTATGCATGTGTAAAAAATAACTTCAACCTGAACTTTGGGAACACTTAGTTAATATTTGAAATAATTTACCTTCCAGGTATGGCTCCTCAGATGGGGCCATTGAATTGGATGACAGTGTTGATCAGTGGTGATGTTTGGGGTCAGAGAGATGTACAGTGGGTACGAGAGGGACAGGGTATGATGGGGAATGTGAGTGAAAGATGGGAGCTATTTGTGCTGTTATTATAGCTTTTCAATGCACTTGAAAACATTTCAAAATACATAATTAAAAATATAAAAAGATAATTTTTGCTGCACCTATTTTGGGATCTTTTCCACAAAGTGTTTATCGGGGGCATGATAGGATCAAGAGCAGGAATTCTACCAATGTACAAGAACAAGTCTGTATCCCTGTGCCTTGTTCTTGCATCACTTGCTATCAAAACTTTTGTCCATTTGACACAATCAGATTTACCTTTTGCTTTTGTAAATACTCCCTGACAAATCATTAGAGGTTTCTGGTATTTACCCAAATGCTCATACTTGTGGAATAGATACACTGAATTAGGAGACACCATTTACCCTCTTGGAGACTTTATTTAAATCTGTAGGGCATTGGGTTGCATTGGATGCCATTCTCAATTTTTATTTTTGATCCAGCTAATAGTCAAAGTGTCTCGTCATTTCACTCTCAGAGGTATCTTGGTTTCGAAAATAAGTTATATGATCTTCCTGCCTCCAAGGAGCCTTCCAGCTTTAGCATTTAGACACCCACAGTTGTAAAAATGTGAGCCTAGCTTCATCAGGCCAGTGCAGTGAAGGGCAAACATCTCTATAAATTCCAACCAGCAGATGCAGGTTGATAGAATGTTAGAATACAAAGGCTTTGCAAACAGTAAAAATAATCCCTTCTCAGAGAAGGGAATTCATTAATTGCCTCATTGTAATTATTATTACACATTCTAATCCTTCCCTCCTAAGGTAATGCTGCAAGTGGGACAGACATCATGTAATTAAGATATTTTTGTTTTAAATTTCTCTAGGTTTGTCATATTTACAATCAAAAGTTGCCTATTTTCTGGTATATAGAGTTTTAATGCCTTATTGTCAAACTTCTTGGGTTTAACAATGTGTAATTATTAATTTATTCAACAAATACATATGTATTTATATAGTATAGAACATTATATATAATTATATAAATGTATATATATTATGTATCACTATATATAATTATTGCAGAGAAGAAATCTGTGGTCAAAGCAATCTGAGAAAAAGAAAAGACACACTTTCTTCCAGTGCAGAAGGGAAGTAGAAATGTATAAATAATGACACAGAGAGACTTTGAGTTGAAAAAGAAAATTAATGGACTTAATCTACTCAATAAAGAAAAAGATCTTGACTTTCTGGTGTGTGTGTATATGTGTGTTTATATGTTTGGGAGTTTATCGCTTGAGAGCAGAAAACAGAAAATGACATAAAACTTAGTAAAAAGAATGTCCCATGACTTTATTTGAGATCATGTAACAAGAAATATTTGTAGAATCAGAGGAAATTGTAGTAAGAGTTTATTAATTACCTGAAACTGTCAGTATCCAGAACAGAGTGAGTGGTAAAATTCACTGAGTGGCATTGATTAGGATAGTGGAAGCTGAAAGGGGTTATATACATAATTTTCTATGTGCCAAGAACTAAAAAGGGTCAAGGTGAATTATTGAGGCATTTGAAAATGAAGATGATGTCCTCAGTTCTTCTGCATCTTATATTCCTATGGAATCCTGTGGGTTTTATATCTACTCTCATTTCCTTAAAGTCTTATTCCCAGTCTATCATCATGTACCTTTCCCTGTCTTCTGTTTTGCCAAGACTCCAAGGTTGGGCAATTCAACCATCAACTCCCTGTTTTCAACAACCTTTTTCAGCTTCCACCATCCTAATCAATGCCACTCAGTGAATTTCACCACTCACTCTGTTCTGGATACTGACAGTTTCAGGTAATTAATAAACACTTACTAGAATCTTTCCTCTGATTCTACAAAAATTCCTTGTTATATGATCTCAGGTAAAGTCATGGGACATGTCGCCATTCTTTTTATTAAGTTGTATGTCATTTTCTGTTTTCTGCTCTCAAGCAACGAACTCTCTCTCTCTCTCTCTCTCTCTGTCTCTCTCTCT
>CAUYQG010290078.1:0-11591 GCA_963574415.1 Tarsius wallacei
CGCGCTACCACGCCCGGCTAATTTTTTGATTTATTGTAGAGATGAGGTCTTGCCAAGTTGCCCAGGCTGGTCTCAAACCGTGGGCTCAGGAAATCCTCTCACCTTGGCCTTCCAAAGTGCTGGGATTATAGGTGTAAGCCACCACATCCGGCCTTCAGTGTATATTTTTAAAGTAACTTTTTTTTTGTTTTTGGAGACAGGGTCTTACTCTGTCACCCAGGCTGGAAGTACAGTGGCACAAAAATAGCTCACTACAGCCTTGAACTCCTGGGCTCTAGTGGTCCTCCCGCCTCAACATTCTGAGTAGGACTATAGGCACGTACCCCGACGCCCAACTAATTTTTCAAATTTTTTTGTGGAGAACGGGAGTCTTCCTGTGTTGACCAGGTTGGTCTCAAACTCCTGGCCTCAAGTGATCCTTCCTCCTTGGCCTTCTGAAGTGTTGGTATTACAGGTGTGAGCTACCGTGACTAGCCTCAAAGTACATTTAAAAAAGGGATAAAAGAGTTTTAATGACAATACCATTATTATGCCTTTAAAAATTTAATGTATCATTAATGTGAAACATCCAGGTAGCATTCAAATTTGTCTCACAAATGTTAAGTTTCTTTTTGTGGTTTGTGTGTTTGAATTAGGTCAATATAAAGTCCAAATACTGTTGTTAGATAATGTGTTTCTTAAATCTCTTAGTCTGTAGGTTTCCACTTTGTTTTTTTCTAGCAAATTGTTAAAGAAACTAGTTTTGCCTATAGAGTCTCACATAGACTAGATCTCACTGATCCTTGAGGGTGTCATTTAACTTTTTTTCTGTCTTTGGTATTTCCTGTAACTTGGTATTTCCTCATCTAAATGAGTGGTTCTCATCCAGGAGCAATCGATATGCTCCTCTAGGTGCAATATCTGGAGACATTTCTGGTTTTTATGACTGAGGGGTGGGGAGGGGTACTGTCTGTCTCCAGGTATCTACATAGTGGGTGGAGGCCAGGGATGCTGCTTAACTTCCTGCAGTGCACAGGTTGGCCCTCACAACAAAGAATTTTCGGTCTGAAATGTCAGTATAGTTGAGATTTAGAAAATGTGGCCTAAATTCATTAATTTATTTAAGTTTACATGATGGTAATACTCTCTCATTTCTACTTTTGCTTAGAATACTTCTGTAAAGAGAAACTTGTGCCCACTAATATTTGGTTATTCAGTGGTAGAGTTTTTGAAGGCAGAATAAGTACCCAGGTCTTTCTTTAGTTACAGGTTTTTAAAAAATGAGATGGTTCACGAGCATCCCTCTGGTGATGTATTATCTGACTCCCTCTCCTTTTTTCTTTTCCCCTATATTTTCTATATTGTTAAAACTCATAGATTCCTGGGTTTCACCTCCTTGCAGTTAATTATCATTATTGATGCTCAGATGGCCTGCTGAGGAGTCTTTTCAAATTGGATCTTATTTGACTGTTGTATATAGTCTCTGGTAATTTTCTTGATGTCTAATACGGTAAGATTTTTCCAAGCCCAGGCCTGGACTCAACCATTTCTTCAAGAAGCTCTGGGCCATTTCAGTGGGAGATGGTATTTCAGGACCACAGTCTGGGTCCTGGGGCAAGATTTGTTTTTAATTTTGTCATAATTTCTATCAAACCATTCTTTTGACCAAGATTAGAGTAGAAGCCTGTTTGTCATTTGAAGGCACTTCTTCAAATGGTTAAATTTTAATGCTAAAATTATGTCAGCAGCATATAGGATGACGTTAATCCTTTGTATTTTCTGGTTGGGATATGTTCTTCAAGATCTTGGATAATTCAAAATGTGCAAAAACCAACATTGATCCTTAGAATAACGGGCAGGTCCTTCTAAGAACCTCCTTGAGTCATATTTCATTATAGCAATAAGTAAATATGACTGTGACTTCAATGACTCCTTAGTCTTGCTGTTATTTGATGGACATTTTTAAGTGTAGAATTCACATTTCAAGTTTTACACATAAAATAAGACTTGAAAATATTTTCATAGCCCCCTCCCTTATCTTGGGGAGGTGGATCCCCCTCCTTCAATCTACTTTCTAAATAAACTATTTTTCCTGATTTAAAAAAAATTTGCCAGGCTCGGTGGCTCAGCCTGTAATCCTGCACTTTAGGAGGCTGAGGTGAGTGGATTGCCTGAGCCCCCCGCGGGTTCAAGACCCGCCTGGGCAACTTGGCGAGACCTCATCTCTACAATAAATAAAAAAACCAGCCGGGCATGGTAGTGCATGCCTGTAATTCCGGCTACTCGGAAGGCTGAGGTGGAAGGATCACCGGAGCCCAGTGGGTCGAGGCTGCAGTGGCCGGGAGCAGCCACTGCACTCCAGTCTGGGTGACAGAGTGAGACTCCAACTCAAAAAAAAAAAAAAAAAAATTTTTTTTTTCATTTATCACCATTTTAGATGTATATAATACAAATGTGCAAAAATTGTATCTATACTATATATAGGCTAGAGGCAGCCTTATTTGACTAATGTGTATGTTGAGAAGAAGAGAGGCAAAACACAGTTGTTTTTTTTTTTAAATTAAAAAAATTTTTTGAGTTGGAGTCTCACTCTGTTGCCCAGGCTGGAGTGTGGTCGCACGCGTACAGCCACTACAGCCTCAACCTGCTGTGCTTAGGCGATCATTCCGCCTCAGCCTTCCAAGTAGCTGTAACCACAGTTGCACGCCACCTGGTCTGGCTAATTGTTTGATTTTTTTTATAGAGATGAATTCTCACCAAGTTGCCCAGGCTAGTCTTGAACTTCTGGGCTCAGGCAATCTTCTCACCTCCACCTGCCAAAGAGCTGGGATTATAGGCGTGAGCCACTGAGCCTGGCTAGTTGTGTTTTTATAAGGCAATATTTCCCAGTGTTGTGTTAGGTTGGAAAAGTTCTGTGATGAAGTAAACTTGGAAAAATACAGTACTGCCAGTACTGGGTCTCCCAAAAGGAATCACATTGCGTGCTTGTGTATTAAAGGCTCTGAGAAGACTTGGAGTAAAGAAATATGTTTAACCCAGTATTTCTTTTCTATTTAATGAAGTCTAATTAACTTCTCATGAAATAAAATGGTGTTCTAAAAAATATACTTTTAGAAATACTGTTGCTGCTTAAATTAATTCTTGTGGTATTACTAATCAGCAGATTCTATAAGAACTGTTACTTGCTGAGAAATGTGTTTAAATTCAGTGCATACTGACACAGATCCAGTTCTATTTGGGTTGCTGGCTGATTAGTCATTGGTTTAATGTTGCATCTCCTTGTTCATGGAAAATATGAAACCTCAAAGTACCAAATCTGAAGTCTTTATGGTAGTACAAAATGTATAAGAAAACTTGTGCTAATTTGTTTATAATAACAAGGATAAAAAACCTTTTATATATATATCCAAAAATACTACTAAATGCCTCTTTCTTGAGAATTCATTTATGTGGTAATAAGACCCTGTTGATAATTGTATCTTGCTGTTTCCAGGTTAGTATTGTGTATAGGTAAAGTTGATAAAAGTGTTTAAAAGCCTCTTTGACCTATTGGCTTCTTTCTAGTACCCATAGATAAAATTAGTTAACATCCCCTTTCTTTGTGTTTATCTTAGGTTTAGCATGAAATTTGTGTCTTTTGAAATTAGGGCATTGTTGGATAGTGTGATGCCCAGATACAGTTTGTTAGTTTGTTTCAGATGAATTGATTAAATGCTATAAGAGGCTGGATCCTGACTTAGACAAACTGATTAAACATGACATTCCCTCATTCAAAGAATATACAATTAATTCTAAATGTGCAAGGTTAACAAAAATGTTTTGGAAACTATGTTGGTAATGTATGTTTTTAAAGGTAAAGAGTGCAAAATATATTTTCCAGTTTATAGCTATGATTATGGTATAGAAAATTCCTTGAGATCTTCTGACTTTTTATTCTTTATTTTATTTTTTAGTATGTTGTAAGAAATATGCTAACAAAAGCAAAATTCAGTTTAGTTTTTAACTAAGTTGCTGGTGACAAGCTAAGGTTTACATACAACTCTCTGAATGACAAAGTACTTTGTATTCAGCTTTAGTGTTTAGAGCACTAGAAAAGTCCATATTGAGTTATTGGTCTCTTACACATTTTTGTTTCAACATAAGTATACGTTATGAAATGAAGATCACAATCAAACGAATTAACATATCACTTCAGATAAGCACATTTGCTTTAGGGATCACATTTGCTTTAAAAAGTAGATCGTCATAATTTATGATTTTTGGTAGTGAACGTAGATCATAATTTGGTTAGTTTTCAAAGCAGGTAGATTCCAAAAATATAGTTTTATTATTTTTGATGTTTTATGATCAATTCCATTCTTTGTGTTTGATTCTAAGAAATGTTTGAGACCTTTACTTGACATTCTCAATTTCTTAAATGCATTTCATTTATATCCTCCATCTATCATCTGATAGCAAGCATATTTTCTAGAAAAAAATAACAATTTATTTTTTAAATTTTTTATTATGAAGACGTGGGCTACAATTCAGGGTTAGGTATACAAATGTTGTTTATGTACTTACCCTTATTGGTGAGGTGTGCTCCCCTCCCCTGGCAGATTCCCACTACTGCCAATCCTGCCGCTTCCCTCCCCCAGCAGTTTCCTGCTACTGCTAACACTTACAGTTTTTTGATAATTGTTCAAGGCCTGTTTATGAGTGAGAACATGTGGTACTCAGTTCTTTATTTCTGTGATAGATCACTTATTGATTTGTTTTAATGAAGACTAAGGTGCTATAAAGAACAGGGATTTCAGAGGTCTTATAAAGACATTTTGTGGTTAAACAAACATTTTCTGTTGAGACAGAACGGATGGGATATCAGTAAGTACTATTGCAGAGTCTCTTCCTCACCTTTTTGTATACTACAGTATTATTTTTATCTCTTAGAGAAATTTTAGAAGTTAGGAAGAGAATTGTGGAGTTAATGGTATACTAACCAGAATGCTATATGAATATCTTTTAAGTTTGATTATTAGCCTGAGGGTGTGTGTGTGTGTATACTGGAGGGACTTTGAGTACAAGAGAGGTTTATTTAAAAAAATGTTCAGGTTGAGTGTTAACAAAAGTTAAGAAAAACATGAAAGTACTTGTTTTTCAGTATTGGCAAGTAATAGTAAAATAATTAAGCGCAACAAAGAGAAGGTATTCATTTTAGGATAGCAAGGCTAGCATAAGTTTAATAATGTGTATACATTTAGTAAATGAAAACTGTGCAACTAGATTACAGCTAATTTTGTTGGGGAAGTAATGTAAAAAGCTAGTTCAGAAACTTTAACATAGTTATTATTAATTAGTATTGTTTCTTATGCATAACACATTTTTGTAGATTAAAATGCAAACGTTTTAAAGCCTAATGCTTTCTGTGTCAGTCATTTCCAATATCATGCAGGAGATATCAGAGTTTGGTGCGAATCTGAGAATGTGTTTCCCATGCCATCTCAGGGTATAACTCCACCAGGGACTGCTCCGACTGTCACTGCAATGAGCAGCTTCAACAACACAGTTCCAACACCTGCCAGTTATCACACGAAGAATGACCCCAGGGGACTCAATGTGTTCAAACAGGAGAAACAGAAGGTTTGTTATAGGGAGCTAAAAGACTTAGGAATCTGTTAGTGTTTATGATTAAGTTAATGTGGATACCTAGCAGTTAAGTGGTACTTTGCATTATATGAAGTAGATAGAATTGAAATATGCTTAGAATTGCAGTAGAACCACAGAGCACTTAAAAAGCATGTACACAGACTCTTCTGTTCTAAAAAAAAGTTCAGAACTGAATGCAATGTCAGTAGTGAGCAGGGTAAATATAAATGTGGGCATTATAATATTGGTGTACTTCTTTCTGTGACATCTGGGGAGCCTGCTCTCAAAAGGGAGTTTGTAGCTTGCTTGAGTAAGATAGCAGTGATAGCAGTAAAGGTAGAGTTGGCAACCATTGCTCTTCAGGCAAGTATTTGTGTTTATAAAGAAAAGGTAAATTAAATTAGGACATTATATTTTATTGTTAGATACAAATATAGCACCTTCTCTGTAGCTGTCATTGTTGCTTATTTACAGTGCCCCAGGATAGAAGAATTTGTGGTTAAAGTTCTAAGGACCTTAGGCCATAATTATTAATGTTATTGCACATGCATGTGTGTGGTATGTATAAGTACTATTGCAGAGTCTCTTCCTCACCTTTTTGTATACTACAGTATTAGTATACAAAATGATAGCACGTCAGTAAGATAACAGTGACTTTTTGGTGGCGTAGTGGGTGTTTTATGATTGCCATTATAATTTCTTGCTTATTGGAAAGTTCAAGAACCCCTAAGTTTTTTTTGTTTTTGTTTTTTTGGAGTGTAGTCTCACTCTCTTGCCCAGGCTGGAGTGCAGTGGCACACTCACGGCCACCCCAGCGTTGACCTGCTGGACTCCGGCGATCCTCCCACCTCAGCCTTCCAAGCAGCCAGAATGACAGGTGCTCACTACCATGCCTGGCTGATTTTTGATTTATTGTAGCGATGAGGTCTCGCCAAGTTGCCCAGGCTGGTCTCAAACCCGCGGGCTCAGGCAGTCCACGTGCCTCGGCCTCCCAAAGTGCTGGGATTACAGGCTGAGCCACTGAACCTGGCCGAACTCCTCAGTTTTAACATGTTGCTTATTCTTTGATTTTGCTTTGCAGAAAACATGCATGCAAAAATAAGGCATTACAAAAATTTTTTTTTAATCTAAATGTCTAATAGTTTTTGATTTGTGATTTCGAGTTATTTACTTCTAGGAGTCATGACCCAGAGAAACAGTAAATTGATGATTTAGAGTGGAAAAAAATTCTTGAGGTAATTTGGTGATTAAGAGACTGTCCCCTGATTCACAGGTTCAGACCACACTTTTGCCTCCGACAGTTTGTGCCATCACTCCTGGCTTAGCCTCTTGGCTCCCTTTATGTACAGTGACGTCCCTTACTCGTAGTAGTTGTAAGAATGTAGTTCCATATTTATGTCCTTCAGTTCCTTTGGTCTTCCCAAGGCTTCATTGCAAACTTTCCCTTCTATTTCCAATCCCTAACTTCCTTTATTTTAAAATTACTGCAATAGCATTACTGTAATACTAGAATGGAAGTTCTAGTGGTTGTTGAAAAGGAATAAAAAGTACAATCACACATCTCTTTAGGACAGGGAATACACATACTGAGAAATGCATTGTCAGGTGGTTTGGTCTTTGTGCAAACACCATGGAGTTTACTTAGACCTAGGTGCTGTAGCCTACAACACACTAGGCTACATGGTGTATGGTATAGCCTAGTGCTCCTAGGCTACAAACCTGTATATCATGTTGCTGTACTGAATACTGTAGGCAGCTGTAACACAATGGTAAGTATTTGTGTATCTAAACATGTCCAAACATGGAAAAGGCACAGCAAAAATAAGGCATTAGAGATTTTTTAAAAAATGGTACTCCTGTATAGGGCACTTACCATGAGTAGATTCCAGAACTGGAAGTTGCTCTGGGTGGGTCAGTGAGTAAGTGGTGAGTGAATGTGAAGGCCTAGGACATTACTGTACCACATTGTAGACTTTATAAACACTGTACACTCAGGCTACACTAGACTTATAAAAAAGTTTTTCTTCAATAATAAATTAACCATAGCTTTCTGTAACTTATACTTTATAAGCTTAAACTTTTCAAAAACACTTTTTGACTCCTGTAATACCACTTAAAAACACACGTATAGCTGTACAAGGTATTTTCTTTATATCCTTATTCTGTAAGCGTTTCTGTTTTTAAAATTGTTTTTTAACCCTTTAAAGTTTTTTGTTAAAGCAAAGGTACAAGCACACATTAGCCTAGGCCTGTACTGGGGCAGGATCATCAATGGCACTGTCATCAGCCCCCACATCTTGTCCCACTGGAGGGTCTTCAGGGGCCATGACATGCCTGAGGCTGTTATATCTTATGATAACACTTCCTTCTTCTGGCATACCTTCTAAAAGGACCTGCCTGAGGCCGTTTCACAGTTAACTTTTTATTATTATTATTTTTAATAGGTAAAGGAGTACACTAAAATAATGATTCAAAGCATAGTATAGTAAACACAAACCAGTAGCACAGTTGTTCATGATTTTATGAGCTGCACGTTTATGACTGGCAGCATAGTAATTTTGCTTACACTAGCATCAGCATGAACATGAGTAATGTGTTATGCTATGACCTCACTAGATGATGGGAAATTTTGGCTCCATTATAATTGTAAGGGATCACCATTCTATGTGTAGTTCGTTGTTGTCCAATATGTTGTTATGTAATGCGTGACTCATAGATGGAGAGGGATTACTGTGGAGAGGCTAAATAATACAAGATAGTGGAAAATGTGTAAGATATATTGTCTTGTTTTAATTGATACACAGCCTTGACCTTTTGGCTTATTTTAAGTTGCATTGTTAAATACAGTATTAATGTAATGTTAAAATTTATCAGTTTACTAAGAGTCACAGCATGTTGAATTCCTCCAGTTTGTTCGTTTCATGGTTCTCAGAACAACTCATCTTTTTCTTTCTGGATCAGTCTGAAGCAACTCTCAAGGAACAAGCTGTTTTCCTGGAGCCAAACCTTACTAATGGAACTCCTGAATGGAGACACACACTTGAAGTCACACCAGCTTAGTGTTTTCCATTAGGCTCTTCAGATTGTCATTGTACAAATGACCCAAACCCTCCCCTACTGGTTTTTAACCCCAACTAAGTTAGGCTATATATACACTTATCCTTTAAATGTATGTAAATAAATTAGATGTTTTTTGCATTTGCTATGTATGTTGACTAATTTGTAGGGGGGCCTAAATTGTACATGATGCACCTGTATTCTGTGTAACTCGTTTCATGACTTATTTGGCTTACTTTTGAAGTTTAAGCTTTACTATATTCTTTGCATTCTAGTCTTATGTTTATGCTCCATGAATTGGTTATGACATTTCTTCTCCTTTTTGTTACAAAAACAATATGACATCACTAGGAAAAATTTCAATGAAAAAGAAAAATCTAATTCTACCACCATAAGAAAATATTATTTAAAATCCTGAAGAATGGGAAGCTTCCCCTTAGATGTTTAACAAAAGTGAGATGTTAAAGTAAATTTGGCAGGGCACAGAATAGAATATTTATTGACATAGTATATCATTTAAGGTGATAATTAAAAGACATGCATATTAAGTGAATAAAGCAAGGTAAATATGCCCATTTTTATAAAATGGGTATAAAATTGGCAGGCAATATAAAAGTTGAGTTGATGAGATTATGGGGATTTTTTTTCTCTCTTATAATTTTGCATTTTCTAGAATTTCAAGAATTTATGTAAAGATAAAAATCTGATTGTAATGGGCTTGATGATTCTTCATTTTAGTTTTTTTCTCTTCACTGCTGGCCTCGTGAATATCCTTTTAATTTTTTAGTCATCTTTCTGGTATGAGTGTGATATCTTTTCCCAATTCTTAGGCATAAGCTAAAGATTTTTTCCACTGCTGTATTGTTCACTGCCTTCTTCTTTAGAGGAAGGTATTGTACCACCCTCCTTATCAGAAGTTGGACTTGTGCTAGGATGGAATTTGACCACACTTAGAATCATTTTGAAACAAATTTTAATTACTATTAACGGAAAGAATATTGGCAGAGGACAAAATCTATCTGAAACTGATTTTTTAAAATTATAAAGATGTGGGGTACAATTCAGAGGTAGGTATACAAACATTGATTATGGCAGGTACCCTTGTTGATGAGGTATGCCCCTCCCTCCCCTAGCAGTTTCCCTCATCTGCCAGTCTCAGCCCCCTCTGACAGTTTCCCATTACTGCCTAACGCTTTCTTATAGTATTATAATTGTTCAAGAGTGAGAACATATGGTACTCTGTTCTTTGTGAAACTGGTTTTTAATACTAGAGGTGGGATTGACTGGGGTGGGAGAGATTAGGGTGAAGAACAAGAAAGCTAGCAAGAGAAAAAGAGAAAGAATTGAAGTAGGCATCTTAAAAAACTCTTTTGAACTGTGAAGCCTGAAGAAAAATGAAAGAATCTGCCAACAGGTCAAATATGTAGTATTGTTCGTTAGAACCTCATTATATCTTTTAATTTTTAACAAATTCATTTTTACATGGATTTAGGCATATTGATAAGTCATATCCTCTTCATAAGAAATACAAGTTTTGCCCTTGGAACAATTTATTTACACTTAATGTAAATTTGTCAGTTGGGATGGTGTGGTAGGTGGTTAGCCTCTAATAAATCTTATAGATGAGTATTGTGGAAGCCATAAAGTTGGTTTTGTAAATATCCTTGTTAGCAGTTTATATCTGAGTTAAGCAGATTTTCCTTTATTTAATTTTTTTTTAACAAGCAAAAATATAATTAAAATGAAGATTTTTTACACTAATACTGTTAATGGTATGTGGTATCATACATGTTAGGTTGAAGGCTGCTGGGGCACTTCAGACCACAGGCTCAGTAATACTTAGGTACTGCCAGGGATGCTTATTTCCAGGCCTGCACCACTAGCTCCAAATAGTTTTGTTGTTAAGGATTAAGATTTGGAGGCTTATAGTCTTAAAAGTAAGTTAAGTGGGCAGCCCCCTGGGGTCCCTTCCTGGGAGCTTTTTTGTCCCCTTAATAAATCCTGCTTTCTAAAAAAAAAAAAAAAGGATGTTAAATACTTCTGTGATGTTGAGTCACACGAATAAAATCATGTGAAAGAATTATTTGCATTTAAGATCATAGTCTTCTTGACTTCTTCCTTCTTTTTTGCAATGATGTGATTGTGCTTATCATCTCCCTTTCAGTATTTATATTTCTCACTTATTTTCCATTAATAGAAGTTAGGTTTTCTTTTGAATGTTTTTTTCTTAGGTAGTCCCTAATTTCATTGGAATGATTATGATAATATCCCCCTGCCCCTCCAGAATCTCGTTTGAATTGCAGAATCAGAACATTGAAAATGGACTTCATGTCTGGATTTGGTTGGTATCAGTGATTCAATGTACTTTCCCTGAATAACTAACTACTCTTGACCAAAGTGCTGGGTTTAGGGGTAAATACAAAGAGAAATGACTCTTGCTCTCCCAGTCTTTGAAATATTGTAGGAAAGAACTTCAAAAATGCATTATTATGATATATGATAAAGTGCTGTGGTAGAGGTAAGTGCCAAGGGTTATGGGAGTTGAAGAGGGAGTGGGCTGCTTATTTTTGACCTGACTGTTGACATGTACTGATTTAGTACTTTCAAAATTGTTCACAGATGATTGTAATGCTTGTTATTTTAAAAAATTCTTATTAATGACACTGAAAATTTTCAGAACTTTTCACTTAAAGAATTTTTTGGAAAAGATAGGAGTTTACATTTTTATTTATTTAAAACTTTTGAGGAGATTTGGTGAGTTTAAATATTCCCAATGTCTTTGTGATACAGAATGATATGGAGCCTAGCAAAGCTGTTCCACTGAATGCATCTAAACAAGATGGACCCATGCCAAAACCGCACAGTGTTTCACTCAATGATACCGAAACAAGGAAACTAATGGAAGAATGTAAAAGACTTCAGGGAGAAAT